>JAYMTA010001246.1:0-20967 GCA_036897625.1 Pelargonium cotyledonis
TATATAGAGTATTAAGAATCTCAGCCAAGAGACAAAACAGATCCGGGCGGAGCGCTCCGCGCCCAAAAATTCATTGGAACGGGTATGAGTGTAAAGGGTTGATGTGTCATCATCTAATTGGTCATTATTTATTGGCTGAGAGTCTCAGCCAATCCGAGAGTCTTTTCGGACATCGCCAGCCACTCCTGAAATTCATGGGATCCGCCTCAATGAACTGACCCACGACATTCCCCAAGTCCGTACAAAGCCTCTCAGACGTGTACCCTAAGGGTATACCGCTGACTTGGATCCACATATCTAATTTGTTGATGTCCATAACGTAAGGATCATCCCTCGCTTTGACCTTTTCGAGTAGCAGCATCCTCCCCTTGCAGGTCCAAGGACCTTAGCTCTCCACCTTCATGGCGTCCTCCTTACTGTAGAACTCGAACAAGTAACGAGCTTGCTTGCTCGCAAGGCACTTCATATTTCAGTTTAAGGCCTATTTGAAGTTTCAAGCATTCCCAAAATTAATGTTTTAAAAATATATTTATTGTATTGATCTATATGACAATTTAGGTTTTAGGTCGGGATAGTTTACGATGACTACAAGATTTTTGTATAAAATCTTAGATTATAGGCTTAAAATATACGAGATAATGTGCATTTGTCCGACCTAAATTGAAAATTAACTAGGTCTATGCGACTTGATTCCGCGAAGTTACAGATCTAAGTTCATGAATTCCATCAACAAATGGCATGTATCTGCATATTCATCTGTATATAGTGCTATTTCGAAAAAGGCCAAAGGAAAAAAAAAAAAAAAAAAAAAAAAACAATATTCTGATGATCACTTTGCATATAATTAATCAAGCTAAAGCTCTAGCTTTATACCTGCTACATATGGATGACACATAAGAAACCACTGTCCAACTTGTCCTTGTTCATAAAAAAAATGGAATGAGACCAATCAAAAACTCACCTAATTTACCCAAGTTTCTGTTTGTACATGTTCACATTTTAATATAATTCAAGAATATATATACTTTTTCACATCTGTGAAGATCATATCAGATCAAATAAATCTTGTTCTAGTACTGTATTTGCTCAACAATTCTGTTAACATACAATGAGTGTTGATCCTGTTATATCCTTCTTAGTGCAAAAGGCGGGCGATTCGTTGATACGAAGAGCTAGAGTTCTTGCATGGAGTGAAGGAGCAAGTGGAGGAGATGAAGATTGAGCTGCAGTGGATGCAGTGTTTTCTAGAAGATGCTGATGAAACCCGGATTCAAAGCCGCGTGTTTGGCCAGTGGGTTGCACAAATCAGAGAAGCCAGCCTTGATGCAGAGGACATTGCTGACACTTTCCTGGCAAGAGTTGCTTTGAGCAATAACAGACTTGGTATTGCCAATTTCTTCAACAAACATGCTTGCCTTGTGCTGCAAGGTAGAGAAATCCATGCGGTCGGGTCCAAGATTGAAGCTGTCAAATCCAGGCTATCTACTCTCAGGACAAGATTGCAAATCTATGGCATGGGATCAGAGCTCAGACTCGGGCAAAACTCGAGTTCCTCAAACCGGATCAAGCCACTGTGGAGGAGGCAATCTTATGCACATATACCAGATACTAATGTTGTTGGATTGGAGGGAAAGATAGAGGAAGTTGTTGGTCTCTTGCTGAGAGAAGAAGGCCCGACCCGAGCTGTATCCATCTATGGAATGGGAGGTTTGGGGAAGACCACTCTTGCCAAGAAAGTGTATCATGACAAAAGAGTCAGGATTCGCTTCGATAGCTTTGCTTGGGTCTATATATCTCAGCAATTCAAACAAAGGGACATTTGGGAATCAATACTGATAGAGCTCACATCCCCTTCAGCTGAGGAGAGGAAGGAGATTGCAAGATTGAGAGATCATGAGTTAGCTTTTAAACTTTTCCAAGTCCAAAAAGATCACAAGTGTTTGGTAGTTGTGGATGATATTTGGAGCATGGAGGATTGGGACAATCTACGCGCCGCCTTTCCCTTTGAGGGAACAGACAGTAAAATACTCCTCACTACTTGCAAGGAAGACGTAGCTTTGCACGTGGATTGGAGAGGTAGCTATGGTGCTCTTCAACCTTTGAGCCATGAGCAAAGCTTGGAATTGCTATGCATGATAGCCTTTGCAGGAAGAGATGGTTCAAGTAAGTTTTTGAATCTCTCTAATCACTTTTTTCTTTCTTTGTATTTGATGAATTTGTTTGTGTATTCAGATGAGAAATGTATGGAGGAGTTGGGTGAGGAAATGGTCAAACATTGTGCAGGTTTGCCACTAGCTATCATTGTTCTTGGAGGAGTTTTGGCAACAAAACATAGATTAGATGAGTGGCAATTAGTACATGACAATATCAAATCATATTTAAGGAGAGGCACAAGTGCTGGAGATCAAGAACACTTTGGAGTGCAAGAGATCTTAGCTTTAAGCCACTATGATTTGCCATCAGTTGAAACCATGCTTCCTCTATTTCAGCCAATTTCCCGAAGACTGCGAGATAAGAACAAATCAATTGCTGAAAATGTGGATGGCAGAAAGTTTTGTATCAGTACAGTACGACGGGGTCAGGGAGGAAACAATGGAGGATGTTGCAGAGAGATACTTAAAAGAGCTCGTGAGCAGATGCATCATTTGAGTTGAGAAGGTGGGATCTACGGGAAGAGTCAAGACTTGTCGCGTACATGATCTAATGCGAGAGATGTACTTATCAAAAGCTAATGAACAAAACTTTCTTCACTTTGAAACTCTTGGGAGTGGCAATGTGATTGCTTCCAAAGCATTGTCCACGGGTAGAATTCGTAGACTTGCTGTTTTCGTGGATCAAGATCTTAGTCTCTCTAGCTACAAACGAAACCCCCAGCTTCGATCCTTGATTTGCTTCACTGGTGCAACTTCTTGCTCAAATGCTTCATCATGTTCTGTGCTAAAGAACTTTAAGTTGCTTAGAGTCTTAACCCTTGAAGGGATTTGTCTGCCGGACAAAACTTGTCCTAGAGAAATAGGAAAGCTTATTCACTTGAAGTACTTGAGCCTAAAGAACAGTGAAATATTATATGTCTGGTTGTTACCTGTGACTAACTTGAAATGCTTGCAGACCTTGGATTTACTGCTTTCTTGGTCCGAAAAAGGAGCAATCCCCAATGCAATATGGAGGATGAAACGACTGAGACATCTCTATCTTCCCTATGGCGCTAGCTTTCCAGCAAATGGCAAGCTTCAAATCGAAAACCAGCATAACCTGCAGACATTGGTCAACTTTCCACTAAGAAACTGTGACCTAAAAGTAATATATGATGATCAAGTTCACCAATCTGAAGAAGCTACGGATCAATGGCGGGAGGCGAATCAAGGAATTCGGGGAGGTGATCAAGACTCAAAAGATTGTGCTTAACCGGCTTTGGTCCTTATCTTTGGCGCGAAACGGGAGTTCAGAAAATGTTGATTTGGAAGCCATATTCTCAGGATGTCCACATCTTTACAAGCTGTATGTTGATGGATCCATAGAGAAGTTTCCAGAAACCAAACAATTTCCTACCAATCTCACAAAGTTTGGATTGAAGAACACTGAGCTTCAAGACTCTACATTCTTGGAAACAGTTGGGAAGCTACCAAACTTAAAGATACTCCATTTATGGAAAAACTCATTCATTGGCACAAAGTTGTGTTTCCATGGAAATGGGTTTATAAGACTAGAGTCTCTAGAGCTCCATTTCTTGAGAGGTTTAAAGGAGTGGTCTATAGGTGAAGGAGCTATGCCAAAACTTGGGAGTTTGGTGATTAGTAGTTGTGGTGAGTTGGTGATGGTTCCTGATGGACTGAGATTGATCAGCTCACTCAGTGAACTGCATATCAAATGGATGCCTAGGGACTTCAAAAGAAGGGTTCAGGAAGGAGGAGATGATTTCTACAAAGTGAGACATGTAGCTTTCACTGTTTTCTATAGATGTGAATGATGATGTATCATAACATTATGTGTGTTTTTGTGGCTTGGATAGCTTGTACAAAAATCTCAGTAAAATAAGCTTTTGAGGTTTTGTTACAAATTGTATTGATGGTGTCTTTTATAGTTTTAGTTTTAGCCTTTTAGGCTGGTGTTGTATATGCTGTGAGATGTGCTTTGAAACTTCTTGTTGCTGTAGTGCTGTGTTGAAACAAATTTTATTTTATCAGCAACAGCCAACAAATACTTTCATTAATAACAACAAACTCAGAGGAATACATCAGTGAAAGAAGTTAAAGCATTGGACTAACTAAACTAGTTGGCTCTGAAGAAATGTAAGGGTTTGATTTCCATTTGGACAATTCCCTTTGTGCACTTGTGTATCTGACGATAGCAAAAATGGTATAAAATAGGGGGCTTAAACACCAATCAACCTAGACAAGTTTGACAAATAGACTGAAAATCTAACAAACTCGTGGGTCATTCGGTTCGCACACCAACCTGCAATTAAAAAACTGACATTTTCTAACTAAGTCATAATGGCTGAAACATCTTCAATAATCAAATTGAATGCACTAGAATCTTCCCTAGAATAACCAAGATGAAGGCATTGGAATCATTCCTCCAGCCTGAAGAGCACGAACAGCTGACAATGATTGCACTAGAAGCTTAAAAGACCATGTGAAAGACTCTTCCAACCGTCCATCTCCACTACTGGATCTGTCATCTAATTCGACAACAAGCTCAGGAGCTGGTTTGTGGTCTTCACCCAAACCACCGTAGACCTCACGTTTTCTTGCGCACACTAATAAAAAAAACTCATAACGAATCTACGTCGTCTCCTCTATACAAACTCAACAGCACATTAACTTGCTATCAAAACAAGAGCTCACTATCTTAACGAAAAAGACCACAATTTACTGTATGCAAATTTGAAAAACGTTCATCGTTACTCTGAAAATTAATAACAGTCGTAACCATACAGAAACCTTAACCGGATCTTAAAACGGTAGAAAGAGAATTGAATTAGTTCATATTAAATTGGAGTAAGTGCAAGAAATAAGCGAAATGGTATTTGGTTAAGCCACCACCGGTTTGTATTGCGAAATGTCTTTTAACTGCTCATGAGCTGAAAATTTGTGGTCATGAGCTAGTTTCACCACTTCATGAGTTAATTCAGACACCTTCTTAGTTTGGTGTTAGGTTGCTTTTTTGTTTGTTTTGCTCCTGTACTGACTAGGTTTTTTGCCCCTTTGAAATGAAATATCATTTCCGCTCAAAATATTTAAGAAAATCAGGAATTATTTTTAGGATTAGAATTATTTTAATAAAACAAATATTGGTCTAAAATATGAGAGGGCGACGTAGAGTAGTAGGTATGTATTTGGAGTCCTCAATCAATTTTAAATATTTAATAAATGAGTTTCTATATGTCCAGAGCACCATGTTTCAGTCAAGAACTATGACTACAACCACACATTAATAAATGAGTTGAAAAATAAAAGAACACTACCGATACAATAACCAGAGCAGTAAACTATGTAAATAATAAAATTGAAACATCGCCACAATATCGTTTACAAACTGTCCAATCAAACTAAACCTACAACATTCATCCAATCTATTAAGAAACTAAACAATCTACTTCTTGACGCGTTTAACACGTTGGATTGGCTTCGCCAAGGATTTCTCCTCCAACCAATCGAGCTCTTCTGCGGTGATATTTGCTATAAAAAGATCAATCAATTAGGCAAATTATGCAAATTAGAGAAAAAAGAAACAAAACACAGTGTTACGGTCTGAATGAACGTGACACAAAATTTTTATCCGGACAGCGAAGAGACTACACCCGCACACATGGAAGAATCCAAAAAATTTAGATAATTTAAAAAAAACACAAGATTTGCACATGTGAATGTCATGTGCGCAATGAATAACATAAAATATCAAAGTAGTTCATGCAAGTCCAACACTTTGCAAGGTCCAAAAAAAAGTCTAATTCTAAATTTTTAATCCTACATGAAAAAATCTAGAAATGTGGATATTAAAAGAACTCTAGAATTATGCATAAACTTAGGAACCTTCTAGACAATTAATCTCAGCCGTTCGTAGTGTTAATGAGATTGTACTCCTAGCCGTCCATTTAGGTAACCACGTAGTATAAGTATAAATAGGTGATGGCTCATTTGCTCTAACTATCAATTTCTTTTTGTATTTAACTTTTGTGTAATAGAAGTGCTATTTTGAAGACTTGTAAATGTCGGACGGACCGATAATGTGTAAAAATAGATTTCTAAAATATGATAATACCCTTACACGTAAGAATAAGTTTCTAAAATATGATAATATGTAAAAATAGATTTCTAAAATTCTTATATGTTCTGATTTTACAGATTACAGGATATCATCTCTAATACAATAATAGGTAAAAATAGGTTTAATTTATAAATTTTTTGATTACACAGGTCACTGATTTATCATAGATTTAGTGGATAGAGCCAGGAGAAAAAATCAACCTTGTACTATATGGTAAAGCCAATCCGAGCGTCAAGTTGTTAATGAAATCTTTGTCATTGTAGGTAGCATTTAAAGTAAAAGATTTGGAATGAGATGTTACAATAAGCATACCAATGTGGTTAATTAAAGTTTTTAATGACAATGTTTGTTTCGCATTTTATTATTTTTGTGTGTATATAGGTACACATGCTCTTTACACCCAATTAAACCTATTTATTACTTTCTATACTCCAAAATAGCAATAAAATGCTACAAAGGCAAATAACAAAAACACATCAAGTCTAGCAACCCGACAAATGAATAAAGTACAAGGTTAATGTTCACTGTTTCTTGTGATCCCATTTACAGTTCTGTAAATATGATTCTCAGAAAAAGATTGAATTGTAACAAGCTGAGTACTTAAATCTTCTAATCACAACTTCAAAACGAAATGTTTACAGAATAATTGTTTTACATTCTCAAAATGAGAAAATGTCAGCCACCCCGATTTGGGCAGGCAATTGATATATGTGATGGGTCTCCACAAACAAAACACCTTCTACCAGACACAGGATCACCTGTTGCCGACACAAACATAGTATCAGTTGCACGGGCACCAGTGCGACCGCCTCTCCCTTGGCCGCCCCCCCTCCTGCTGGAGTTCGATGCTGAGCTATTGACGTTACCACGGGGAACACTATTTGCTCCTACGCCGTTGATTACGTTATCCTCCCATCTGTATCAAAGGGAATAGGAAAGTATAAGATCCACTTCTTTTTGCCACAGGAATAAGATGCACTCAAATCCATACTTTTTTGTCAAATAAACAATCTGAGAGTGCTGTTCCTAGAAAGGAGGTGCACACATTTTTCCTCCCCAACTCAATGGTAGCATAAAAAGGAGTAATAACCATAACAAAATATGAGAGAAAAAATCAAGAAATATGCTGTATTGGGGCAAACCACCGACAACCATTGATATGGAAATCATAACAAGTTCAATAGGGGTTTACGTACACAAAAAAGTTGCACTCTCGTGACTGACACGAGTAGAACTTTCTTCCTCTGTTATTTGCTGTATTGGCAGTTCGCAAGGCACATGGTGTTCCGCATGTACTACAAGGAATTGAAGGTTCTCCTGCATATTTTAAACACCATAAAAGAAGATACATATGTTCAACTTCAAGTTGTTTCAAAGATAATAGAAGGAAAAAATAACTTAAATAATGAATACACGCAGTGACCAATGAAGATCACAAGCTAAAATAGTTGAATTAGAACCAATGTAAAATTGTGGAGAAAGTAAAAGAAGAAAAATGACAAATATTCAAATCACTTAACAGGGATTCCACCATTATGCATCTCAACACTTTTCACTAGATTTTGAAAACACATATTTTCTTATTCACAATGACATAACAAGTTGATTAGGAGCAGATGAAATATGCTTCCTTTAGCAGCTCTATTTCAAGTTCGTATATTGCCTGCATATATAACCTTCAACTGCCACTTATTTGACCATGCAATACAGCTAGTACTCTTGAGAAAATGATGAAATAATTGTTCGACAATCGTACCATTTTGTACTGACATTCCACGAGGCTGAGCTTGTGAAGGGCAATGACTTGACAAATGTCCCATCTGGTGACAGTATATACAAGCAGCCTGCCTACTGTTACTTCGCTGGGCATTGCTGGAAGATGCAGTGGATCCTCGCCCTCTTGCTGGAAAGAATGGGAAATATATAGTCAGCCTTGTGATAACTAACTACAGTTAATACACAATGAGAATTGCAGTTCTCCTGTTTTCTGTAATTTTCTGGTACAATTTACACTAAGGATGTTTTAATTCATAGACTTGATTATAGCAGGAGAGTGTGTCACTAGAGTCTAGAATCTACAACATCAATGAATTCTAATTTTTACTGTAGATAGGCATCCATACTGACCTGATGATATGCGAAAACCAGTTCCACAGATTTCTATCAACTGTCTCAGTGTCTCATCACAACCACCAATGCAACCTGATCACATATAAATGAAAATCAGGAACTAGAATCAATTAAAAGTTGCCCCTTCGTGGCTAGCAATAATGAGAATCACGTATAAATGATCACCGATTTCCAAATTATGTTTAAAGCATACGTATGCCTGCTTTAGAAACAAAACAAAAAAATAACCAACCTTAAATTTTAAAAAATAAAATAAAATAATGGAGTAATGTCAAACATCAACATTATGTATAGAATGATGTTAAAGCATAAAGGTAGACTACCAGAGTTTGGCTTGAATAAATGAAAAGTCTCATTACAGTAGAGAACTGCATTTACCTAAATGGTTAACGTTGTAGTCTGGTGGTATTTCCAGCCTGCGGAACTTAAATTGAATCATGTACACAGGCCCTACAAGAAATTTCCAGTTCACAAAATACCAAAATGTGATAAGACAGTAAAAAAATCGCCTAGGCAATTAAATTAATTGTTACCACAACAAAAAGGTAAATTTGCATGTAACAATATCACATGAATCCTTAAAATCAAATGAACTGCATGTGTCACACAACATAACATGGCAAAACAGTGGCAATGTGTGTAGTTCAAATCATTTTTAACAGACCGAGACCAGAGAGTAACATCCTAGTGTTTCTTGCATTACAAAGGAAGCAAATACTTTGATGATGGTCATTCCATGTTACATAGACCCCCATATCACCCTATGCTATGAATGAAAAAAATGGAGGTTATACATGTGCTATAAAGATAAATTTCCAGCATTTATATACCAATTTAAGATAGCCCCAGCATTTGATACATTAATGAGAAATAAAAAGTTCTAAATCAGCAACCTGGCACGCAAGAAGTGCAAACGTTAGGAGTTACCGCAGCTTCTGCTACAGACCCCGGGAGCCAAACAGCATTCCTACACTGAAATGATGCAGCAATTGCAAATTTTAATAAATTTAATTCAAACTACATTTTTTTAGGAAATTGTAATCAAAACCGTGCAACATACACAGAAGCAAGAGTATCCTCATAAAGCTTGGCATATGTATTCCACTTAGCTAATAAACAAAAAAAAAAGTGATATAAATGTAAATATAACTATACCATAACTGTTAGCTAATTGTTGTAAAATAGGGATCCTACTGACTATTAATCAGGGATCCTATTCGTTCTATTTCCTTAATAGGATGCGTGCATTTGTATGCATTAGTTGTTCAGTATGTTAATAACATACAACAATTTCATCTCCGCCTTCATTAGCTAACAAAGTATGAAAGCAGTTTTGGTCCAGGCTCATGGCCTGATTGTACAACCTCCTCATGTGGTTTCTCATCTACATGCAGAAGTGTGTGCCTATACCGACCTACGTGCAGAACGAAAATGTATGAACCCCGATTGTGCATGTGTCGAGCTCACGATGAAAGGAGATGTGAGGCTTGCACCTAAGGGTGAATGATGAACATAAAATGTCCCAGATTGAAAAAATATTTTAAAATAAATTAGCTACATATAAGGTGCAAGCCAAACCCTACTAACAAGGTTAACCTTTTAGTATGGGAAGCATGAGCCCTAGTATGCAGTCCAATATAAAATCATTCAAACTTTACCATAATAAGTTTTTCATCTTAAACAATACTACCTTACGATTTTACTAGAAAGAGAAGCAGACAAGGAAACTTCAAGAAATAGGGGGGCAATAAAGAATGTAACGGATGAAATTGGTTTTTTTTCTATGAGAACTTGGGAAGGAATGAAAGTGAAGCACAATGCTATGAAGCATGTCAAATTTTGGCTTTGCTAGACTAACACAACTTAATTACCAATAAAATTCTTACATTCATTCCCTGACTTGAGGATAATAACGTACCACAACATCAACTTTACAATTTGTGTGATGCCTTCAGGTTTTAACTACATACAGGAAATCAGGAATGCAACAAGTTATTGTAGAGGTGGAAGAACATAATATTTCACGAACTGGGTGAACAATATTCTCATTTATGCTTGACACTGTACACTGCGCATAGGAAATAAAAACACATTTTAAACAGCTCATGTTAACAACATCAAAAACAATTTGTTGTCATGCAAAAATTATAATCTGGCTAAATCATCAATTTCAATACTGAGGTACCCTTTGACACTGTAAATTATATAAAATTCAAACTATGAATCAAAATATAATAGAGTAATCATCAACAAATGATTTACAAAATGTTAGAACTACCATCAACCAACCTGTGGATAACCCAAGCATCCAACCATGAAACAGCCATCCTGTCACATGAAACCCAATAGTGTTGTCAAAAAGTAATTAACAAATGCTTATAATAAATTACAGAAATCCGTAAAATAATTGCAGAGCTTATTTTTTTGTTATTTTATTTTTTATAAATGTATAGTTTTTTGCTTCTTTTTTCCGGTATAAACCGAATCCGTTTTACGGACTGAGACAACTCTTGCCCTCTGGGCTTAGTGACACACTAACAGTTAAGGCTCCTCAGCCCTCCCCATGGGTGATACAGTGGGGATCAAACTCGAGAGCTCTTCTCACATACTCAACTTGTGTTGCCAGCTAAGCCACAACCCTTGGGTAAATAAATGTTAAAGTTTGTCATCAACAACCTCGTCCAATTTTTTCAAAGAAATTGTTCAAGTAGATATGATATAATAGACTAAACATTTAAAAATCATACGCAAAGTGCTCCGTAAACAAAAGGCATATACGAAATTGTCAAAATAAAACCATGAATCCAAATTATTGGGGTTTAAATTTTATATAGTCAGTCCTTCACAAATTAATTAGGCTTCTTTCTTGTGCTTCCTTATTCTGCATGTCTTATCTATATTTTGGATGGTCTAAAAGATAAAGGAACAATAAAAATCCTATATAAAGGATCTCTAAGGAGACAATACTTTTGAGGGAAACATCAAGATAGGACAGTCTTGTGTGATAAAAAAAAAACAAAAAAACAAGTTAAATAGAGTGCAAAATTCAAGACCTCTACGTATACATATTCAAAGACAAAAAAGATATAAACATGTGGAAGATAAAAGAGGAGGGGTGAATATGACCTAAGTTGACAGGTGTCAATGGCAGACAAGTGCACTGACATTCATTCTTCCAAGACATCGTCCAGGGGCACATAAAATAAATTCATTTTAAACTAGGTATCAAATCTATATGTGTAGTATTTTCAATAAGATTACAAGAAACTAACAAATAGTATGCATCAGGTATATTCATAAAGTAGAGGAGAAAGTAATGGAATTTTAAGTTGTGTGAGACAGGATAGGTTTTGAAAGATACAACGCTTAGTTATTAGTTCAATAATACAATTCTAAAGCTACTGTGACATGCATTCCAATGATTATATGGCTTGAACATGAAAATCCAAGACCTTTACTAATATAATTTATTCGTGCAAACGTCAACATCTTACTAATCATTTTAAGTGACAAAAATTTTGTGGGAACAATTACCGGCTTTCGCCTAAGCACCATGTTCGATTCATTGCAAGCTATACATCGCCTAACAAACTCTCCAGCAGCATGCTGCTCGTCTCCACCAGCTCTACCAGATCTACATATGTTTTTCAAATATAAAATGCATCATGAATGTAACTCTGTACATATTTGTAGAAATATGAAATGATATTGTATTCCTGAGTGACTAAGATCAGTACAAGAATTTATGTATACGCTATACAAAGTTGGCTAATACGTGAAAAATGAAATAAAACTAAACTATGCCTTTATCTCAGAAACAATTAAGAAACCCCACAAAAGATGACAATCTAATATTCACAACACAAACATAGTCATGTAGCAAAACAGATCCAGCAACATATCAAAGAAGACAGAATGATAGCTAAGGCAAATCTGATGGGCATCATGTTGAGGCTGTTTGCCAGAGTTTGCTGATGCCGTTGCAGGGGATGATTGGTCGGAGCTCTCTGATAATGGAAACCAAAGGTCTGACAATGAACATACCATAAACCATGCTTTCGACTAGAAGACCCCCAAGAGACGACTAGTCTAAGGTTTTTCTTGGTAGGAAGAACAGAAAGGAAGCATCAAAACAAAGGTAAGGGTTTAGAAGTTCACAGATGGCGCACTACTTACTTCCATTAAGATGAGAGCTTCAAGGTAAGGGTTTAGAAGTTCAGCAACGAAAAAGCTATTAGAAAGAGCTTCAAGAGTAAAGAAGCGCTAATACAATGTAAAAATGTGAAAAATAGATCATATATTCTTGGGTAAATAAAATCAGTACAAGAGTCTACATGTAGGCTATGCAAAGCTGACAACTACATAAGAAAAAGGAAATAAAACCAAACTATGCCTCAATCTTAGGAGACAATTAGGGAAGACAAATGAAGAAATCGCATAAATTATGAGATTGCAATCTATCTCAACGACATTGAAGGAAGGAACTACCTTTCAAAGAAAACTTCCATGGCTTCTAAAAGTTTTATTTTTTTCAACCTAGCCTGCATAAATTTCAAGTTCAGTCAAGTAAATATCATGGATTAAGAAATTTGGAAAAACATAGTTGGAAATGTGATCAAAGCACTGTTAATAATTTGTATCATCCAGTCTCTCTAAATAAACGTATGTTTCAAGTATGCAGGGCCATGTCCTTCCATTAAGTAATTGCAGAATCAATTGCATACAAAAAATTTAAGGAACCGCGTAACCTCCCAAGGGAAGTGAAAGAGAAAAAACTGACTTAGTTGAGTTTAGGTAGCAACTTGTTACAGATCAACACACACAAACACACCAAAAAAGAGAAGGGTGTGCCAGCTTACATCTAAGAAGCAAGCTTTCATCTGCTGTAGGCAAGTTGCAAGAACTTCAGCTTTTCCCTTGGTGCCTTCACTAACTGCTTTCATGTCAGCCTCCATCATGGATCTGAGATTTGGTTTCCAGAGTTCATATCTGAGACAGAAATAGTTCACTATATCAGTTTAGAAGAAAACAAATTAAGTATAATACTGAACAGATAAGAACTGTGATGTAAAGTCAACCATACTAGGATTTCATGTTTGGAATGTTAAAATCTCAATGTATAGTTGTCCAATTAATATCTTGTTCACAACACAACATTTTGGTAGTTTGAACCCACAGCGCCCAACCCCAAACCATATACAATTTTTACCAGTACATATAAAAAATCATGTGTGTGTGTGTGTATACACACATAAATATTCATATAGCTAGCTGGGTCTAGTTACAAAGTTCATATCTAAAATATAGTTCATGCAAATGAAAGTTCTTGCTTTTTAAGAAAGATTAATATACAATTGATGCCAGCAAACAGGAAAACATTTTAAATGGAACGCCAACAATAACTCATCCCAGTATCCCACTATTAACCAATAAGTTGATGGTTCTACATTCTTAATGCGTCAGGCTAAGATTTGAGATATTATCTCTAATATAAATAATTAGACATAAGGAAGAAGGTGAATTATTTACCCCATGTCATCATATCCCATAACAAGTGCCTCGCCCTGAAATCAAGTTAAACTCATCAATTAAAACTACGATATAGGAGGAACAACATGAGACATGGTCTCATTGCATCCAATGTTTGTCTAGTAAGTAGTAACTGATGCTATAAGTCACTTGCATGAGAATAACAAAAGGAATAGATCTTAATATACATAAGTGAATGTAAGGTAAGGAAAATCTATGTTGAGAGCACCCATAGTTTTAGACGTGCAAGGCGCAAAGAGGTCCTAGCCTATAGGTGCAAGCACTCACCTGAGGATGATGAGGCACAAAATAACTAAAATTACAATTTAAGAAACTATTTTAACACAGTAGATATGTAGAATAATTGCTAATAAATATTAAGTTTAAAACTGTTGAGCATATATAGTGTCAAAACATTTTATTTAAAACAAAAGCATGTAATTTACGTCATCGACAACACCAAAAATTGAATATACATAATAGTATGCTTGAAGAAATTTAAAACCTAATAATACAAGTAGTTTACGTATTTGACAGCATAAAAATTTCAATACTCATAATCGCATGCTTAAAGAAATTAATTATCAAATAATTAAATGACTGTCAGTAAAGTCCATCTTCTTGTGACAGAAATAAGTAAGAACAACAGAAGTTAGTAAAGCAAAAATAGGCAACAATTAAAATGTTTCTCACGTTCTTCCCACAGAGAAGTTATATAAAGTAAAAGCAACATCAAAGGCCAGTTTGATGAGTTTAAACATGAAAACTTATTCTCTGTTCAAAGTTAAACATCATAAAATAAAACTCAAATTAAATTTAAAAGATTTCTCATCTAAAAAGGTTACCAGTTTAGTTGGTGTGAAACGTGTATTTGAGTCCTTGGTTGCATAAAACCGATCAAGCAGTTTTTTAATGTGATCATGCATCGTTGCATCTGTGCCAATGCCCGCCTTACATGGACAAGATAAAATCAGAATATATGTTAGGTAATTGGTCTATATAAACTGCACAAACTTTGTTAACTATGAAATATTTTAACATTCCCTCTCGATCATGTTGGCCCCAGAACAACTCAAACACAATGTTAAACTTTACTCCAACCTAAGAGGTTAAGTTATTAAAGTGGAGAGTCCAAATAGTATATCAAGTGGTCTTAAACTCCACAATTTCAATGTGAAATATTTCAACAAAGAAATAATGAAGTCAGATCAGGGTATCTGTATTCCTCACCTTGTCCATGCAACTCAGTAAATCAGCTTCACACAGAAGTGGTGGTGGTTTAGTAACACCAGAATCAAGAGTCAAGGCTGTCGGAATAAACTGTAAAAATGACAATAACTACATAATTATCAAACACTCTATGTCTGTAATGCAAGCTACTCAAGAAAGCAAGTATTTTAATCGCAATATCAAGAAAATCAAAACTAAACAACATGTCGGTGGTTGGACCGAGAAATTTTTTTAAACTGTAAGTATCAATTAATATAATTTTAAAAAAGATGGCTGACAGGAGAAGTGGAAAAACAGATCTAGTATACAGGGGCAATATAAAAGAGGGTGAACTATTTTAAAGAAAACTACATGAAAAGTATAAGGTTATATCAACTTCATACCTGTTGTCCAACGGCGTATGTGGGGATCATTGATCCTCCCCATGATTCAAAGCGGTAAATATCCAAATAATTTTTCTGGCAAAACAGGAAGCAGCCAATTCATATATAATTATTGTTTAGAAACAATGTTGCAAGTGCTTTACAAGGTACTGCATGCCTTGTATTTTAAAATAAAAATTATCATACAAATATGTCACAAACTGCTAGAAACAGAATGGATTAACATGTGCAAGTTGAAATTTGTCCATAGATTAAAATTAGAGATAGTAGTAGATTATGGGGTTGAATTTATTTATTTATATGGGATGATTAATATTGAACATAGCGAGGTACATCAGTGAAACAATACAACAAGATCTTTTCCACTTCTCCAACATTTTACACCAGCTACAGGTCAGAATACTGGGCAAGGGCGGAGATAACTGTGTTAAATGTCAAGTAAGATGAAGGGCATATGCACACACCTCGTCCCCTGGAATTGTCCATATAAATGAGGCAAAACCTGAAAAGAAATTATGACCTGTTACCTTCTAAATCCAAATGGCATGTTTAGGGTATTTTTTTATATATATATCGCTACATTTTAGGGATATTTACTTATTAAATTTTCACTTGTTAGTCCTCTGTATGCTGAGTGTTCTCAAATTCTTTTTCTGTTAGTGTTTTCCTATCCTATCTTATGTAATCTTTTATTCGATTTTGTTCATATCTTGTTTTCAAAACCCTAGAATATCGGTGGCCCCTAATTTGTCCTGAATCACCTAGCCATAAATATAAGAACAGTATAACCATTCACATATCCATGAGAGCTAGGATAATATTCCTAAGGGGATTGGATTATGCAGAGAACTCACGGCTATTATCACTCTCCCTGATGCAGCAAATGATTCACCAGCTATGTCGATTTCAACTGTAGTTTCTGCCCCTATGGCTGGCTGGGAGACACATGCCAAGAAATGCCGAACTACCAATTCATACAATCTCTGCATCAAATAAAAAGTATTTAAAACGCAAAAAGAAAGTGAAGAGCATTACCAAATGAATAGATATTGGGAACATGCAGTTATCTCCATAATGCAAAATAAGAGTGGTGACAATAAAAGTTCATACACGGTGGTCATTACTCCATCCAGATTCTCCAGCAGAAAACTTGGTTGGATGAATAGGTGGATGAGCCTTGTCATCATGCCCACCATTGCTAGGGTTTCTCCAAAGTCCTGCTCCAGGATCTAACAATTGCTGAGCATACGATCCCCATTCAGGATGCCCTTGTTGTTCTTGGACGATTGACTACACCAAATTAAAGCACCAACTGCCACTTAATTTGACAAACAAAAGCAAAAGAAAATCCATGCAAATAATGGCCAACGAAGGAATGTAATCAACTCAATAAATGGTTGCTACTTGCTACTCTGAATACTGACAGAAATATATATAAAAGAAATATATACTCTGATATGTTAGAATCCCTTACAAAAAAAACATAGGATAGGATGCAAATTTCTGAAAGAACAGAAGAAATTGAAAAGAATGTGAAAGTATATCAAATAAAATCTTTCTCCAATAATTTTCAAAACTGCTTCATAGCTCCGGGTTACCAACAACAGACTGATAAAACCAGTTCTAGTCCAATGAGACAAACTTTCATTGATGCACTTTCTAGCGGTTCACAACTGGGAATTCTACTTTGAAGCAGATGAGGAGAACAGGAGAGAATAGAAGTAACCAAAAGGCACGGGTCATGGGTGAGAGCAGCTTATTTAAGTATAGTGCTAAAAGGCAGAAACTAAAAATCTTATATTGATAACACATCCATAGTGGTCAAAATAATGTATGAATTCCTGTTTCAAAGCCACTGGTACTAATACAGCAAATTTGAAGCACATGGCTTCATATACTTGAGGAATTAGTAGCATCCCAAAACATAAGCAATTGGGGAAATAGTTAAAACTTAAAAGTTAACTACAAAAATATTATGTCTACAGTTGACTATAGTACACCATTTTAGTAGGCTCTGTGGCTAGTTTAGTTTTACCCTTACTTTAATAAGATTATAATAAGTTGTACTGAGAAGAACTCCACAAATGTTCAACATGTTAAGGTAAAGTATAAATGCACAAGCACATACCGATGTCTTAAATGTAAGTATATTTGTATGGTCATCATATTTATAAATCTATTAAGTTATTTTTCCCTTGTTAGCTTTAGCTTGGCCATGATAGGATCTTGAGCCACTGAGGGCAGCTGTATATAACCTAAATTTATTACTTCAATGTTTACCTTTATGAAACATTTAAATAGTTATAGCACTTATGTTAATATATAAAATATTCAGGGTTAATGTTCTTAATGATCCTCTAACCATGAACGCGTATCATATTTGAACTCCCAAATATTCAGGGTTAATGTTCCAAAGACTATCTTCCAATAAAATTTTACCTATAATAATTTTTGCCCATCCGGCAATTGCCTTCGTCCACTGCCACATTAGTTTCTTAATAATTTCATAATCTCAAAATTACAGATTACAAATATAACATATACTAGAGAAAATTAAGAGTTCTTAGTGAAATAGAAAATACTTTCTTTTAACAGATTAGGAAAGCTTTTTCCTAAAGAATGAGGGTTTCCTAATCAAACTCTACAAACCCAACAAAAACTTTTAAGTTCTTGAGTTTATGGATTGACTTTTTTTTTAAGAATAGTATTTGGGCAGTCCTTTGATCTTGATATCACGAGTTCAAGTCAACGAGAAAGACACTCTGCAAAAGCAATTGTAAGGATGATGTAAAAACAAGGTTAATGATGTATTCACAAATAACCATCTCTTCATGCTATATAGATCCACCACTGTTCTAAAAGGTGTATTTCAGTATATTTCCTTCTTCATTTCACATTTCACATATTTTCATCACCATAGTATTCTCTATGTCCATCATTTATTTATTGTTCAACTGTTTAGAACATGAAAGCTTATTGACGGCACACGAACACAACAGTAACAAAAAAAAAAACGATGTTGCCATGGCCAGAAATTATCAAAGCTTGTGAAAATGGACAAAGTTACCAACATGCAAATCAGTCCTTTCGGAGAAGGAGTCGGTTTCTGTACGAGGATAACTGATGAAACCTGATTGGTAAAGTTCTTCTGCTACCTGTAAACAAAGAAATAAAGAAGCAAAACTTACAATGATTCATGTTACATACATACATACATACATACATAAATACACACACACACACACACACATATATATATATAGAAACCGAGCACAGCTAGCATAAAATGAAACAGAAAGTGCACAAATAAAACTGCCAGAAATAAGAAAGAAATGAAAATTTGAGATGATCCATCCCTGCACAGAGCACAGGACCTTGGTTATATAGGTACAGTCAAATTTTGGATGGTGTGACTGTGAAGGAAAGGAGGGCCAAGAATGGACAAATATTCTTGTTAAGAAAAAATCATAGAGAATGAGAAAATGAGTCTGTAGAATCAGCCCTGAGTGCTGGGTGGTTGCTGCAACTGTGGGTATGAGGCTTCACCAGGGACAATGACTGGCATTGTTATCTAAGATATAACATTATATGCAAGCACATACATACACATGTAACACAGCTTAAATGATATATTTTCTTCTTTTTTTGGGGGGGGATTGGGTGGCAGGCGCGGAATGGTATTAAATCTTGGGTTCTTCCATATATATTTTTTCTGCAATTCAAAATAAATGAAAGATAGCAAAAGAACCCTGCAAGAAGCATGAGATGTAGATGAGACAAAACAAAGTCAAGCCCAAATGCCAACTGCTGACCTTCATAGTGTGTTCAGAACTCATTCGGAAGTATCGTGAAGCTCGTTTTTCAAGCTCAATGGTGTTCAAAGGAAAAGGAGGATACTTCAGCTTCTCCTGCTGTCTGACCTTTGAGACCTGTATGACAACCCAGTAAAAGGTACATATAGATTTCACAAAAAAAAATGCACTTAAATATTAGAATTTTATGTCAGTACGTGAAAGTGGAAAACTCACAGTTGCAGTTGATTCCTGAACACACATCTCATAAATTATAACTGCACAAGTGTGGTCAAACAAATGTCCACGCCTGCAATCCAAGAAAAAAAAACGTGGACTTTATATATGATGGCACTAAACGGAGAAAAAAAATGCAGCACAACTAATGATTCCTCTTTTACATCCAATTAAAAGTAGCCAGCCCTTCATCAGATCTATGAGAACAGTTGATTGTCCAGAATTCTTCCCGCTCATGAGCTTGTATTTCCCAGTATCGTTCCACAACAAAGCCGAGTGTGGGAAACTGTATCAGAAAAGCTTAAGAATGAAAACACTGATGAGATAGACAAAAAAAATCATGCACCTTTGTGTGGTTAATGCCACCATACCTGACAAGGACCATAACTTAAGACAAGACTCCTGTCATCTGTAGCGGAATCGATAACAAAGGCATCCTTCAGCAGCATGGTCTGAAACCTAGTGAAAGAGGCCCCAATTCGAAGATCTATTTCCTGTCAAAAGCAACAGTTATAAATTGAAATTACTATAGATGCCTAAACTAGATGATAGAAAAGCTGTGGCTCAAGTGAATGGAAAAACAAGAGTATTCAAAAATGGAATTTAGCAACATAAAATCATAATCAAGTACCAACACACATTTCTAGTTTCAGAGGATGACCCACAAAACCCATTTTAGTTCCAGCAAATATG
Source organism: Pelargonium cotyledonis (assembly GCA_036897625.1). Taxonomy (NCBI): domain Eukaryota; kingdom Viridiplantae; phylum Streptophyta; class Magnoliopsida; order Geraniales; family Geraniaceae; genus Pelargonium; species Pelargonium cotyledonis. The sequence goes on from JAYMTA010001246.1 coordinate 20,264, forward strand.
AGGACAAGGTAAGCCACACACCTGCCTAGCATCCACTGCATCAGCAAACCGTTCATTGGGCCGCTGAAGGTTCTGCACAGCATCATGAATATCCCTGAAGAAATTGAAACCAAATATCAAACAAGTTCAAAAGCGCAATGTTCGATTCAAATGATCTGCAAACCTCTGAATCAAAGCAGAGAACCGAGCCCGCCATATATTGAGGCGAGCATTGGCTTTCGAGCAAACGTCCACCACTTCAAATGCAATGTTCTCCCCTTCTCTATCGCAATCAAGCCACAACACAAGCCACTGGCACTTCCTGGCTTCCTCCTGCAACGTCCTCTTGATGTCCAGCTTGTCCTGCAAATTACATCAACATTCAAATGTATACATACACTGTACGTGCATCTACATATTTGTACAGCTGAGAAGGATTGTTATACCTCGGGGACGGATTTGCGGACAGGGGCTTGGTATAGATCGGCGGGGTCGCAGGAGTGCCACTTGCGAAATCGATCCTCGAATTCGAGCTCCATGAGATGGCCGGTGACGGAGGTAAAGTGCATGTGACAGTTCTGGCCTCGAATAGTGTAATCGAACTGGAAGATTCTGTTGTACCGCGACCGTCCGTCTCTCACTCTGAGACCGCTAGGAGAGCCGGCGGAGAGGATGGTGGAGACGGACTTGGCCACCGAAGGGTTTTCCGCCCCAATCCGAAACGT
>JAYMTA010001247.1:0-20964 GCA_036897625.1 Pelargonium cotyledonis
CGGTGCGGTTTAATAGAAGGTGATGCGTGGTCAGGTCCTTCGGAGAGAAACCATGACGCGCCGACTTACTCATTCCAAGGGTGCGTGGCTATGTTTGCATGGTACCATGACGCACCAGCTTACCTACTTAAGATGCGTGGTTAGGTTTTCATAGAATCATAACACTCCGGCTTTGAGTTGCATGGTCAGTTCCTCTAGAGAAAGACCGTGACGCTTCAGCTTCAAGTTGCATGGCCAGGTCCTCTAAAGAGAGACCGTGATGCTCTGGCTTCAAGTTGCATGGCCAGGTCCTCCGAAGAGAGACCGTGACGCTCCGGCTTCAAGTTGCATAGCTAGGTCCGCAGGTTACCATGACGCACCAGCTTACTCACTGAGGATGCGTGGTTTGGCCTATATGGAGCTGTAGCGCACCAGCTTACTCGTTTCATCGATGTGAGGCCAGGTCTGCGGGTTTCCACAACAAACCGGCTTACTCATTGAAGAGGTGTGGTTGGGTCCTTTTGGAGGCGTAGCGCCCCGGCTTACTAGTTTGGGAGGTACGTGGTCAGGTCCTCCAGAAAGAGACCGTGACGCATTGGTTTCATAAGGAATGATACGTGGCTAGGTCCTCTAGAGAGGAGCCATGACACACCGATTTACTCATTTTGGAATGCGGAGCCATGTTCCCCGGAGGGAGACCGTGACGCGCCGACTTATTCCCTTGAGATGATGCGTGGTCAGGTTCTTCGGAGAGAAGCCATGACGTGCCGACTTACTCGTTCCAAAATGCGGGGCCAGGTCCTCTGGAGAGAGACCGTGACATGCCAACTTATTCCATCAAGATGATGCGTTCTTGGAATCTCCCTACAAGGCATATGTAGATGATCAAAAGATTTGTCAATTTATTTATCAGAATATGTTACAAGTATTCGCTCTTTTAATCTTGAGCTCATCATCCACTGTAAATAATAGAACTTTTTCAGGCTGTCTGCATGCCAGGGGTTATGGAGTGGTATGCCTTCCTGCGTTTCCAATCGGTAGGTCCCGGGGTACACCACTTGGACTACCCGATATAGACCTCCCCAGTAGGGTGCCAACTTACCACCTTTAAGTTGTATCCCTATGGCTTTGAACTTCCTGAGGACCTAGTCTCCGACTTGGAATTCTGGGGGTCATACCCGAGCATCATAGAAGCGCTTGATTGCTTGCTTCCTTGCAACCAATACTATTCCTACGGTCATCCTTCTTTCTTCTGTAAAATCAAGATCAGCGAGGCGGGACCTTATGTTTCCTTTTTCATCAAAACCTTTTGTCAATATGGTCGGCGTGACGTGCTCTACAAGGAGGACTACTTCCAATCCGTACACAAGATGGAATGAGGTTTCTCCTATTGCTGCCTTAGGGGTGGTTCTCAAGGACTAGAGGATCAGATGAAGCTTTTCACACCATTTGTTGTGGTGATCTTCGATTGTCTTTTTTAGACCTTCGATTATCATCTTGTTAGCTGCTTCTTCTTGTCCGTTGGACTTTGGGTGAGCCACAGAAGACTTCTAATGAGACACTTTATAACTGATGCACATATTGGTGAATTTTTCATGGAATTGAGTCCCGAGGTCTGATACTATGGCTCGAGGCAGGCCATACCGGGAGAAGATCGCCTCTCGAACAAACTCCATTACGCAGCTTTGGGTCATGGTGGAGAGAGCTCTGACCTTAAACCACTTGGTAAAGTAGTCCACAGTTACTACCACATAAATCTTTCCTCTAGACTTAGGAAAAGGTCTGATAAGATCCATCCCCCACATGGTGAAGGGCCACGTAATGAGGACAGAGGACAGCTCCATTACGGGTGCCCGAGGAATGTCCGCACGTATTTGGAAATCAAGGCACCTTTTCACATACCGCTCTAAGTCTTTTTGGATGGATAGCCAATAATAACCCTGACGGAGAACCATTTCTAACAAGGTTCTTGCGCCTGGGTGATGTCCGCACACTCCTCCATGAATTTCCTTGAGGACTTCGGAAGCCTCCTCGGGATACAGACAACGTAGCAAAGGTTTGTAAGAAGTTGACTTCGGTATAATTTCCCATCTCTCATTGTGTATCTAGCCGATCTTCTTATAATAGAGTTTGCCTCTGTTGAATCATCAGAAAGCTTGTTATCCACCAGGTTATCCAAGATATCATCGATCCAAGTCCTCGGTCCTTCTCGAATGGGAAGAACCCAGTTTGGTGAAACAATTGTTGGTACTCTTTGAATTTGCACCTGCATGTCGGTTGTAATAATATCGTATTCCTGGGATGCTAGTTTTGAAAGAAAATCTACGTCTGAATTATCCTCCCTTGGAATTTGTCGTATGTGGCAATATTCGAACTGTTACAATAAAGAAGCCACTCAGTCCCAGTAATTCTGCAAGGTGGGGTCCCATACCCCCCCAAGATTCGATTCACAGCGAGTTGTGAATCATATCTAACTTCGAGGACCTTGACTTGTAGTGATATTGCCATTTCCAACCCTACGATGAGTGCCTCATATTCTGCCTGGCTATTGGTAACTTTAAACTCAAGCCTGAACGCCCATGTCTCTTTAAAGCCTTCCGAGATATGATCATGATTCCAGCTCCTCCCCGTCCGCTATTTGAGGATCCGTCCACATAGAGGATCTAAAGATTTTGGGGGAGTTCCTTAGGATCCGCCTCTTCTAAGCCTTCATGTCGGTTTCTTTTCTTTTTGGTTTGGACTTGTCCCCCGACTTCCTTTATTTCTTCACTAAGACTGTCGAGACAACCCGGTCTGAAGTCGCAAGATAAAGCTAGAGGACATCTCCTAGCTTAGGCACCATTAATTATGGTAGCTCCGCTAGCTATTGCTTTAGCTCTTTGAAGGCTTGACTACCTCTGAGGGCCTTGAAGAACAGAAGACTCATCTTGGCTGCCCGAGATATGAACCGATTGAGAGTTGTTATTCACCCGGCCAACTACTGAACTTGCTTGAGGGAGGTTGGCTCCCCCATACTGACCAAGGCTTTGATTTTATCTGGATTGGCCTCGATCCCTCTTTCGCTGACAATCATACCAAGAATTTTTTGGCTCTGACTCCAAAAGAGCACTTCGCGGGATTCAACTTCATTTTAAATTTTCAAAGCGTGGCAAAAGTCTCTCCGAGGTCTTCCAAATGTGACCCTTCCTTGGGAGTTTTGACCAGAAAATCGTCAAAATATACCTCTAAATTTCTCTCAATTTGGTCATCGAATACTTTGTTTACCATATGTTGGTACGTGGCTCCAGCATTTTTAAGACCAAAGGGCATCACGATGTAGTAGAAAATCGAATCAGCTGCTATAAAAGAAGTTTTTCCTTGATCCCTAGGGTACATCTTTATTTGGTGATAACTCGAAAAAGCATCAAGAAAGGAAAGGTATTTATGACCCACAGTGGAGTCTACAAGCTTGTTTAGGTTCAGGAGAGGATAGTCATTTTGGGACATGTTTTGTTGAGGTTGGTGCAGTTAACACACATCTGCCACTTGTCGTTCGACTTCTTGACCATGACCACGTTTGCCAACCATTCAGCGTATCTGACCTCCTGAATAAAGTTCGCATCCTGGAACTTTTTGACCTCTTCCTTGATTGCATCTTCTTTCTCCTTAGAGTAATTCCTTTTCCTATACTTGACTGGAATAGCCCCAGGGATGATATCCAAACGATGTTCGGAGACTCCAAGATCAATACCGGGCATGTCTGCTGGGAGCCATGCAAATACATCTGTGTTTGCCTCTAGCAAGGCTGCCAACTCTTTTTTCTCTTTTGATTGGAGCCCTTTCCCTAATTTTGTAACCTTGGTAGGATCGGACCCGTCAAGAAGTAAGTCCTCTGTTTCATCGCCGGCCTCGGGGTGCACATCTTGGTCCCTCTGATCGAGGTCCTCCAGGGCAGCTTGGATCTGATAACATTTCATAATGTTGACTCCCCCCTCTTCTGCTTCCTCCTCATTTAGAATATCACTTTCTTCTAGGATGTCCTCTACATCGTCACCCTCTTCCCCGATAGTTGGGTAGAGTGCATTCAGAATTACTTGGTCGTCCGCCTGGAGAGGATCCGAGGGCTTTCCAAAATATCCTTTTCGGAGGAGTGGTGAAGTGGATTTCTTTTGAGCAGTCACACTCTTCCCTGTCTTGGCATAGTATGGTCCTTTGGCAGATTGGAGTCTTATTACCTTAGCGGAAGTCTTACTACTTGAGGACTTGACAAACGATGTTGAAATTGGCTCGAAGGCTACGGCGGTCTTGCTTTTCCCTGCCTTGCTTTATGGGGAGGGGAAAGAAGCCGGATTGTCTAGTAGATCTGATTTTTGTTTCTTTGCGGGCGCTGGAACTGACCTACATGCTGGGACTTCTGGATTTTCGTCAAGATCAATAAGTTTGAGGGCACTCTTCTTTTTCTATCATGGCTCTTTTCATGTCATGAGAAGGGTAAATTACTTCCACTCGCTGGCTTTTCCCCTTCTCTTTTCGGATAAGGTGCTCCCAGACTTTTCGGGGACTAGCCCAAATGATCACAACGCCTCCAAGAGTAAGGAACTTCACTCTTTGATAGATCCTGCTGGGGACCATCTCAAAATCCTTGATGACAAGCCTTCCGAATATGGCATTGTGATCAGACGGAATATCCACGACCACAAATTCGTAGGCGCAGGTAGGCTCTTTTGGATATTGTCCCAGGGTGACTGAGAGAGTTATTGTCACCCTGGTCTTAGTGGCAGCATCGTTGAAACCCATTAGTACTCCATCAAATTCCTTTAGGGAATGTGGCTTCAATCCTAGTTCCGTGAAAGCTCCCCAATAGAGTACGTTCACTTTGCTCCTGTTATCTATGAAGACTCGTTGGACATTTAATCTTGCTATCATGGCTTTGATGATTAGGGGCTCCTTTCTCAGCTCTTCCGGCGCCAGCTCTTCCTGTTGTAAAAAGATGGTTTGATTCCAACTGCTCTCGGTAGACGTCGGGAAAGGATCTGCGAGCTCGTCCTCCATCTTCTTCAATGCATTAATCTTGGTCTTTACATGGGAAATGTTGATCCTTTGATTCATTGACCTCTTCTCAGTTATCATTTCTATAGTTTAGACACTTTTTGGACATTTGCTGAGTTGATTGGCTTGTCGGGAGGAACCTGCTTGATCACGTCCTCTCTTCTGGCCTCTTCCCCCTCGAACTAGAAACTGATCAATTATGCCAGTAGGGGTCAGCCTTTCGATGGTAATGGCCAGGGCGTGACAGGAATCAATTGTGTGGCTAGAACATTTGTGATGGATGCAGTAATAATCCACTTGATCATTCTGGGCTACTTCCGGCTCGTATCTTGACGGAGTCATCTCCCAAATGGAAACTAAATACTCATATATTTTTTCACAAGAGACGTTGAGTTGCAGAAGATTTTTGATGGCTAAAACCTTTGGTGGAGCCAGTGGGGTAGATTTCGTCGAAGAGCAACATAGGTATGATCCCGAGGTTGGAAATTAACCTTCCCCTTCAGTTTCCCATTTTCGTTCTCATTGCTGGCTTTGTTCCCGTGGTTATCCCTCTGAACGGGAATGTCCTCCTCATCTGGATCTCCGTTCTAATTGGCGCTGGCATGTCGTTAGGCTACTAGGAGCATCTCCTCCCAAGTCTTCGGGGGGAGTGTCAGCATAAGACATTCGTAGAGACCTATGTTTCATACCGCCGTAGAAGGTTGGCATGGTCAAGTCATCAGAAGGTCCCTCGCACTGTCAGATTGCTGCTTGGAACCTTGTGACGTAGCTGGTTAGACTTTCACCCGTTCTTCTCCTGATCCCTACTAAGTAGGTGTTAAGTTTTAATGTTTCTCTAAATGTGATAAAACGAGCCAAGAACTTCTTAAAATCTTCCCACGAGACGATTCCTCCATCGGGAGTTTCCGATACCAAGTCAAAGCTGACCCTGATAGAGTAGATGCAAATATCCGGCACAAGGCAGCATCATTTTCTGTTTGATGAGCCATGGTCAACTCAAACATGGTGACATGGTCAATGGCGAGATTAAGTCCTTCGTATTTTGGATCCTTCGAATTGGTTCGAATGCTGGCATTTGTCGGATCACTTCTCAAGCGTGGGCATAGTGGTCGACTAGCTGATGGCAAAGGAACTGTGACTAAAGCCGCAAAGTTGCCTTAAGCTAGCTGTGCAACCTAAAGGTTGGAAGTCCTCTTGAAGCTTTTGGATTGTCAACACGTCTCCATGGATTTCAAGGACAGGTGCGGGGGGAGTAGGCGCCGGAGGACTTTTGGCGTGCCTCGCTGCTCAGTCCTTTTATCTTGTGATGAGACGTTGCTGATTGAGTCTGCGAGGTAGAGGGAGTTGTCGTGGGACACCAGCTGCGAGACATTGATTCGCCTATGCTGGACTCTTCTTGACTGTACTCCCAATGTGACAACCTGTTTGAGGACGCGCAAGGGACCTACGAGTGGGATCTCGGGCTGGTCTAGTATTGTGGCGACCGGAAAGTGAAACTCAAGGTCCTGCTCGATTTCTCCTGCTATCTTGTCCCTGATTTCGAGGAGAATTTTTCTCCGCATGTACTCGTTGGCGAGGCTGGCGATCTCGATCTAGATGATCCGCCTCCGTTTGTGGCGCATGTCGTCCTGTTTATCCACCTCTAGCGGTGTGGATTACGGTGGTGAGACACTAGGAGCCAAACCTCCTTAAGGTTGATTCTGCCTGGCAGCAGCTCTGATGAGTGCTTCCATCGCATTTCTGAAAGTGGCCATAGCTGTGGTGACTCCGTGGATCAACGGATCTACGACGTCCTCGTCATCTACTTCCTCTGGAATAGGAATTGCCATTGGAGCTGGAATAGCAGTTACACTTGGACTCTGAGCACTGTGTGATCGAACTCCCTAAGAGACGGATCTGTGAGTTTGATTGGCATAAGCATCACTTCTCCAGTTAGGTTCGCGTCCTCCTTCCCCTGGAACTTTTTCAGAGGCCTCAAAAATTTTGCCGACGACCGGATCGACACAATTTTCAGCCCAATCTGCCAGTGCTTGGCCGTGGTCGAGGTGTTGCGCCTTGGCTGCGAGTTACCGGAGGGGAGATCAGCGTTGCGGTAGTTCGAGTCTTGCGAGTCGTTCCCTTTCAAACTATCTTCGCCATAAGTGAAAATGCAAAAATTCTCAACAATCAACTCAAATCTGGAACGTGGCTTTCAAGACGTTCCCGGCAATAGAACCAACTGTTGAGCCTATTTTCATCAAAGACTCGAACACACAAGAGAATGGGAAGGTGAGATGATCTGTTGAGGAATTTTTTATGCTGACGAACAGTAGGCGACGATATCGGTACTGAATGTGCGGTGGGCTTCACTGGTAGCTAGCGACCTCCGGTGATGAGATCTGTAAAACAAACACCACAGAAAGATACAATCGGGGTGTGGGTTTCGGTTCATCGCCTCCGGTGAGAGAATCATTGATTTGGTCTGAAGAAAGAAAGAAAATGTGATTAGAAGTTCGAGAAGTAGAGTTTCAGTTAGAAAAAAGCGGGATCCCTTATCTTACCGCAAATGGAGTATTTATAGGCTTACTGTAACTTGGGGTGCACGTTCTAGCTGTCTTGAACAGCCGGAGATGAGTTGTTCCAATTCATAGACAACTGTCACGGAGGTCCATGATTTAGTCCCGGGTAGGTTTTATTATCGGGGAAGTGGAAGTTTGAAATCTTTCCCGCCTAAACAATGGATATTTGGCATCTGTGTACTGGCGAGGACATGACTAGCGTGCCCTTCACGTGACCTTTTTAATGAGCGGGCATATCGCTCCTTTGAGGATGGGTCCTTGCTTGTCCCATGTCCTTTTGGGAATCATATCTGTTTTTGGGGAGTTGCTTGGTGGATTTTTCGGGGTGTTGAATTCTTCGGGAGTTGATGACATCGAATCAGAGTGCCACGCGTTAGCCTCTAATTGGCTATTAGTACTTGAGAATTTTTGGGTAGAAACGGACCCCTTAAACGAGGCCTCCAAAGGTCAATGAAGAAAAGACCTAAGAAAGAAGGAACCAAAGCCTCAATTGAAAGTTTCCCGCCAAAAGAAAGAATCAAACTTTTCGGAGAGAAACCCCGACTTTGGCCCAATGAGAGCAAACAAAGAAGGAAAAGAGCCGGAGAGGCGACAGAAAAAGACATCGAAGCCAGATCTAACCAGACAAAACTAAGGAAGAAGAAAAAGCAAACCTTTCAACGATGATGGGTCAAGAACAAGGGTGGCAAACAAACGAGGAAGAAACGGTAAAGGATGGAAGCAAATTCTCCTCACAGAAACAGAGACAAAGAAGCTCTCTCCCTCCTTTGCCAGCAAAAGCTTTCTAAAAAAAGTGAAGAGCAAGGAAGAAGAACTAGTGAGAAGAAAAAGATAGAGGATTGGTGGAAGATCAAAGGTTAAAGCGAAGCTCCAATCCAGTACTTCGCAGAACATGAAATGACCATCCCATCTCCAATCCCGTGATGACAGCACAACAAGACAAGTCGGCGAGTTTGAAATTCAAAAACAGTCAAGAAAGGTCAAAACTCTGAAAGCGGCGAATGGAAGCCTTATCTGCCACATATCATCACTCGTCGATACTGCCAGAAGATACGCTTACCAGATCAAATCTTTGATCACATAACTTTGCTTGCGCGTTCAGCACGACAGATCAACTCACGTGGTTGTTTCTGGGATCACAAACTCCTTCATCCCCGCACCTTTCAAAGACATCACGTGATCGCTCCACCTCCACAACGACGGTCCGCGAACCAGGTCACATGACCGTGACGTCACAACCGAAAGCTCAGAACTAGTAGAGGCTTGATCCTAGTCGAAGAATCCTAAAATCTACCGCGGTTAAAAAGCTCAGCTCTAAAAAGAATAGGGCAATTCACTCTGAGCAACACTGATAAATCACTCACTCAGAGGAGGGGGCAATTAATGTTACCCAAAAACTCACAAGATAGAAAAGCCAATTAGGGGCAACCACGTGGCAACTAGGCGCCACATTATTAACAGACTGAGTAACTCCGTTCGAGGCTCCCAAGGGCTTGGGGCCAGCAAAACAAGCGCTCCCCCAAGGGTTCAGAGGCGAGACTTGAAGACTAAGGCCGAGAGCCGGTCCTAAAGGTCCCAAACTGATTAGTACCTCCCTCGGTTAAGAAAGAGAGCTCTAAAGTCCCATATATACACTCCCAAAGCCTCGGGATAGGAAAGCTCATGCTGCCTAAAGCCTCACCCACGAATGCCGTCTCTTAGGCTAGAGCTAGGGATCCGAGCAAGCATGTGCATCAATTGGGAGCTCCCCACGATCACCATGGACTCAATATAAGGCACCCGGGACAAGAAGGTCAGGCACTTGGGACCCTAAGACCGGGGACCCAAAGAGTGTGACCCCATGACGAGGGCCCCACATGTGGTCCAAAAAGTACAACCTCACCAGACGACGCCATGTACCCCATAGTAAGGTCTATAAATACCCTCTCTCAGGTAAGAAAAAGGGATCCCTAATATGAATTTGGAGCATTTCATTGAATCTCAGATATGATATTCCTATAAGCTCTCAAGTCGAGTTAATCCTCTTGAGACCTCCCACCAAGCTTTTAATCTTTACTAGGTGAATTTCGGTAAGAGATCTTACTCTCACGCCCGAGGCGGTGTCCCGGAATCACTCCGGGTCTCATCGTTCTTTGGTGTGCTCGTTTTGTAGGAATGAAAGCTCGTCGTATAATTTCAGATCTAGGATACTCAAGGTTTTCTTGCGCTCCAAGGCTCAACCAGTCTGGTGACGTTAACTTATCAGATTTGACACCGTGAACTCTCGAAACCGCTACTAGGACAAAACGACATCTCAACTAGTGTGTTTAGGCGTTTGTAATACTTAGACACATCACCGTTAAATGGTAAGTTAATGGGCCCTAGGTGTAATGACCTTTAGTTTAGAAGGGTTGAGTGTTTTAAGCGACTAGTGTGTAGGAGAGATCTTAAATTTAAAAAAAAAAAAAAAAAAAAAAAAAACAGTTTAATTGAACCTCCTATGGTGATGATTGGGCCGGGCCCAATGACCTAGATGTACCCCAAACCCAAATTTCTTCACCTGTAACTCTAAGGCTGCAGCCAGCAAGCATCGTCTTCGATTCACTCTAAATCTAAAACCCTAAAGCATAGCTTAAACCCTATTTTGTTTTGTTTTTTCCAGCTCACATTCATCTCTCAAAACCTGAATATACTGAGAAAACGTACGGCCGAATCAGCAGCTCGATATCGTTTCCACAATCGGTCTGTGAAGAGCTTTCAACTATGAAGAGGAAAGGTGGCGGTGGAAAGAGGAACAAATTTTCTATCGACAAAGACCCATTTTTCAGTACTGATTCAAAGAAGAGGCGCAAGGGTGGCCGAGACGGCGACGACGTAATAGAGTCCGACGACTCTAGCGACGACTACGGGCTCGGGGGTTCGGATGTTAATGGGGGCGGCCGACACGTGGGGCGGGTGGGGACCGATTCTCCGGAGGAGACGAAGGCAGAGATACGGGTTAGAATGGCCAAGGAGCAGCTCGAGAAAATAAGAGGGATTGCGAGGAGGCTAGAGGAGGAGAAGGATGCTGAAGATGAGGATGAGAGAGGGAGCGATAGGGAAGGGGAGAGGGATTCGCTTGTTGCCCGGCTTATACAGCAGGAGCAGCTCGAGGAGAGTGGTCGGGTGCGGAAGGCAATTGCTTGCAGGTAATGGGCTCATGTTCCCATGTTTGTTGCGCTACTACAGTTATGCTTTTGATAGCTTGTGATTGAATTGATTTCACATTCTCAGTCTCTTCTACTATTTTTTTGGGTCATACTTGATGCCAAATTTGATTGATTATAAGATGACTGATTCGAGGCACTTGCTGTTATCCTTTTGAATTTGTCTTTATAAATATAGAATTTTAGTGACTATTTGAGAAACCACTTTGTTCTTAATTTAATCCGAGTTTTGTTAGATACTTTGTTGTGACTTTGAATTAGTGTTGCTAGTGGGTGTGGCTAAAGCATTTCAATGATTTTTACATTTTGGGATATTATGATAGTGTAGTATATACTTACATATGTGCACTAAAGGGAACCTCAGGCTGTCAATTCACATAATGCAGGGTTCAAAAGCCAGGCACTATTGGTGAATTCCGATTGTTAGTGAAGCAAAAGCAGTCTGTCACTGCAGTAGCTCTTTCTGAGGATGACTTGAAGGGTTTTTCAGCATCTAAGGATGGTACTATCCTACATTGGGATGTAGATAGCGGGAAGAGTGAGAAATACCTATGGCCCACGGAAGAAAAATTGAAACAAAAAGGAGTTAAGAATCCACAAGGTCGAGCTATAAAGCATAGTAAGCATGTCTTGGGGCTGGCTGTTAGCTCTGATGGTCGATATATGGCAACTGGTGGCTTAGACCGTCATGTTCATATATGGGATACACGTACAAGAGAATATATTCAGGTAGGTTTTTTATTTTTGTTTCTGGGTCACTACAAGTATGTATTAAGGACAGATATTGAGCATGTATAGGATTTGTAATAAATTGGAACTTCTAATGCCCACAAAGTTCATGTTTATCTTGTGGTTTTTTCCCCACATCAATTTGCCACTATGCTGAGATTCAGTGTTAGTTTAATTTTGCTTGACTGGCTATCTGATTCACTTTTCTAACGACTCCTGATATGGATTGGTATCTAAATACTCGAATAATCAGTTAATTCTAAAACAAAATCTCATATGGTTGGACAAGAATCCTTGAATATTCAGGAGCAGATATTTTCGTGCATTTCATATGAATCATTAGCATAAACTTCTCCATTACCTGCATGTAAAGAAAAAGATGTCCATGACGTTTGCTTAAGCCATGTCTTTGGAATTACGAAATTGATGGTTTGTGTATGCTCTTCTCACCTTTGAACTATGTGCTTTACAGGCATTTCCAGGTCATAGAGGACCTGTCTCGTGTTTGAGTTTTAGGCAGGGGACCTCAGAACTTTTTTCTGGTTCATTTGATCGGACAGTGAAGATATGGAATGTAGATGATAAAGCATACATAAGCACATTGTTTGGTCATCAAAGTGAAGTATTAACTGTTGATTGCCTGCGGAAAGAGAGAGTGTTGACTGTAGGGCGTGATCGCAGTATGCAGTTATTTAAGGTAATCTACTACTATTCTTCAATGTCTCTTTGTCTTCCTGTTTTACTATTTGGAAGTCTTTAGAACAAAAAACTTCTGTTGAAGCACCTTGTTTCCTTGCTTCACGATTCCCATAAGTTGGGAGTTAGTGATAGCGAAAACTGAAGTTAGATACAGTTATACACGTAGAAATGGCTAGGATTTTAGGTACAACAATGCATTTGCAGGCATTGACGCGTTGTATATTTCTTGTTATAAGTCGTTTGAAGTATTCCAAAATGCAAATAACAGGGAAGTACAACTGCAGTTGTGGCATTGCTATGAAATCTTTGGAGGGAAGTTGTTCATTTGCCTCAGGGCATTTGAATTCAGTAACCATTGAACCAGACCTCACAAAATTCTGATGATGCACATAGTTATCCCCTGCCAACAAGCAAAATGTTGAGAATTTATGATTGTAGTGGGCTATAGCTATTTTTCTGGATGAAGTTCTTTTACTGTCTCCTCATTCATCATGTTTCTGTTATATTGTACAAATAGGTCCCGGAGGAGTCCCGTTTGGTCTTTCGTGCTCCTGCGTCGTCTCTTGAATGTGGTTGTTTTATTGGTAATGATGAATTCTTATCTGGTTCCGATGATGGAAGTATTGAACTTTGGAACCTATTACGAAAAAAGCCTGTTTACATTGTTAAGAATGCTCATACGTTGCTGCCTGCTCTAAGAAGATCTGAATTGGAAGACAATGGAGTAATATCCAATGGCTATTTAGGTAGTAATTCGATAATTTCTATTTATTCTATCATGTGTACACCATTATTGTATGACATCATGAATATTCAGATTCCGTTTCTAATTTAAATCACTGTTTAAACATGAACAAATGAGTGATAGCTGTAATTGTCAAGTTCCATAACTTCTGATGTGGCAGAAAGAATACTTAAACAAAGTTTTCTACTTTTTCATTTCTGCACACGTTGTTGTGGTAGTTTTCACTTTGATTTCAGATTGTAATTGGAATCTTCTTTATGCTCCACCTTGCAGAAAAGGGAAACCATAGTGCTGAAAATCATCACCAATCATCAGTATATTCCTGGGTGAGTTCAGTTGCCGTTTGTAGAGGCAGCGATCTTGCTGCATCAGGAGCTGGGAATGGTTGTGTTCGTTTATGGGCTATAGAATCTGAAAGCAAAGACATTCAACCTTTGTTTGACCTTCCCTTGGTAAGTAAAAAACAAAATAGAACTAAATGTGGTCATGTAATCACATCTGATAACTGCATTCTGTGAATTCAAATGATTACTGTGCCTCTTCCATATTTCCTACTTTCTATTTATCTGAATAATAGATATTCACAAAATTAAACAAACTGTTTCGATTCTTGTTTCTGTTTTTTCATTTGCTAAATTGATTTTGAAATTTTGAAGAAAAGTGTATCACAAAGAAATAACAGTCTTAAAATATTTATAAGACAATTATAATCGCAAGCTGTTTTTTTTTTCTTTCCATTTTATGATATCCTCTGGGTTAAGGTAGATCAGTGAAAGTAAACTGGGATAGGAAGCACTGGGTTATATTTATCATTTCATGTAAAATTATATTTATATTAGAAAATGTGTCATAACGTGTGTCGTGTGTCCGTATTAGTGCAACATAGTATCTGGTATTATCTGACTTTATAACAATTGACAACCATCCTACTGTAGTAAAAAAACTGAAACAATATTAAAATTTGGAACTTCAAATATTGAATTGGAGTTGTAATGGCTTGGAAGTTCACCAAAGAAGTTATATCTCCATGCACTTGATAGTTTGCTTTGAAACATATGATGCTTACCATATTAAAGCTAGAGATTGCGCACAAAATTCTTGTTGGAGCTAATTTTGGCTTCATAGATAATATCCTGATTATTATTTTAGTTTATGGATCATTGAATCATTGACTGCTGCTATGCTGCTATGCTGCTATGCATGTTGACCAATATTACATTACTCTCTTTGCTGTCTTGGATTTATACTTGTAAATTTTGGGCAAACCTATTTCTGGAATACATAGTAGCTATAAAAATCAAGCCAGTAACTTTGTCATACCCTGGTGTATATTACTCCGTCTCTCTCTTTCTCTCCATATGTGGGTGATGCCTTTTTATGTGAGCAGGTGTAACAAGTTTTGTGTGTGTGTGTGTGTGAAACAGGTTGGATTTGTAAATTCGATGGCGTTTGCAAAATCTGGACAGTTCCTGATTGCTGGCATTGGACAGGTAGGGTGATGCTATTTAATTATTATTATAAGAGAAATGGTTCAAGTTCATCTCATGTTTCTTCGCTATTACATCTTATGTTTTTTTTTTTTTTTTTTTGGTCATTGTTGTCATCCATACTCCATAGTTTAGGCAAGTGTTGCATCCATATCAATAGTACGACAAGTTAGAATTACGTCATATTGTAATAAACATAAGATGAAAATAGTCATTTTACCCAAAAATTTCTTGTCCATTGTTTAAGTTTTGCTGTCTAACTAGCAAGCATTGCCATTGTTAATTGACAGGAACCTCGCCTAGGAAGGTGGGGACGACTTCCAGAAGCTCAGAATGGAGTTGCAATTCAGTCCCTAAAGCTCTCATAAATTGAGCAAATGATTTATCAAGCTTGTCAATTTTGGCTTAGTTAGAAAAATTAACTGTCCTTGTTTTGGTCCAATTTCTGATGTAATTTTTGTTGCTTTTTTTAATGAAAAAAGGATACATGTATTATTCTTCACGGGGAGTTAGCTGAATTTTTTAGTGCAAATCGGCGTGGAGCATAAAATACAGTAGTTGTAATGTATCGTAACAGTGATTAAAAATTTGTGCTTTGATCTGTGGATGGAACTATAGTATTTTAAGACCTGGCTGAGCTCAAACCTACCGAAAATCTACATTTATCTTTGGTAATGACGATTGGTATTTTTCGTCTGAAATACAAGGATTTCTGTATCAAAAAAAAAAAAAAAAAGAAAAAGAAATTTTTTTTTTTTTAATGTATTAACTATGGGTTTTCTGAGAGGGTCCGCACCATTGACGGTTTGGCACCTTTAAGCTTTTTTACCACACTCAGACTAATTTCATTCGGGGTTTAGTCACAGTTAAAGCTCCTCACCTTTTCCCATGACTGTGTTGAGTGGGAATCGAACGCAAGTGCTCTTTCCACTCGTGCAGCTTGTGTTGCCAACTGCACCACAATCTGTGGGTAAAAAAACATTTGTTTTGCAATGTTTTGATCATGATACCTAAGTTTTAAGTTTGTAATGGAAAGGAAGAAGATTCTCAAAGATCTCTAAAGTATCTCATTTGTTTCGTTGGAGTTCTCAAACTATGACTTGTTCCGCTGGAGTCATAATTAGCTTGTTTTTGTTCTTGCGAAAGACATTCCGTCAAATCTTGAAATGAAACTGTTAAGTGAGATGAGGAAGTGCTAGCGTGGTGCTTAATTTAATATTTATTGTTCTTATGTGTCGCTAACGTGTCATTTTGAATTAATATTAAATTTAATTTGAAATTATAAATGATATGTGTCACGTTGTAATTGAATCAAAATTAATTAAATGATACAAAATGACCTATATACCCTCCATACTTTTATTTGTTTCACATACACCGTCTTCACGACAACACTCAACAATCAATACACACTTGGCTGAGAAATCGCCCTCGTTCGGAGCGGCTTGCGGGCTCTCATGGCCGTCCCATCGACTCGTTATCCAAGTCCTCGATGATTCAACTGACCCTGTCATCAAGGTAGTGTGTGTTCTCTGTTTTGGCATTGATGAATTTTCCCGCGAAACAAACACAAATGCCACAAAATTCCAGTTAGTTTTTTTAAGTGGGCTTTTCGAATTGAAGATTCTGATATTTAAACTCACATTACGTTTCAGCAAATGTTGTGCGCTCTGTTTTTTTAATTTCTTATGGAGTTCTGGGCGTGCTATGTTTCGCATTTCAGAATTTTCCCGAGAAACAAACAAGAATTATAGTATATTCCAGATAAATTTACGATATGGGTTTTGCAAATTGAAGAGCCTGATCTTTAAACTGAATTGAAGCAAATGGTGGAGATGGAGTGCCAGAGATGGGCCAGCAAAGGCATTAACATCAGGTACCAAATCAGTGAAACCAGAGGAAGCTACAAGGTCAGTTGACGCAGCAATAAATAAAGAAGAAACAATTCACTGAATAATAGTTACTGATATTCAATATGTCTGAATAATGATATAGAACTTTACAGCCAATTTATAGGCTTCATAATAACTGCATATTTGCAGTTTAATAACTAAATACAAAAAGACACGACTACTGAAGAAACTGTATTACAATTATTAATAAAATAAAAAGATAATTAATTAATAATTACGAAATTAAGAGAAAATTATTAAAACGTTAATTTGAAGGTCTAAATGACGTTTTTTTTTGCTAAAATCAGCAGACCACACGGCATAGCGGTGTGTCTTGCTTAAAACGTCGATTTCCTTCGGCTTTTCAAAATTCATGCGATTCCGACAATTTTTCCCACTTTTGCAATTGTTCCTACATCAGGCGCCTCTTCTTCGGAAAAACTCATCCTCGAGTTTGAATCTGGATATAGTGGAACATTAGAAAAATATGGAGATAAGTCAAATACATTAAAAGTTGGCGATATAGCCCATCCTGCCGGTAAGTCGACGACTTATGGATTGTCTTTTATCTTCTTCAAAACTTCACACGGGCCAATTTTCTTCGGCTTCAGTTTGTTGTAGGTGCCAACTGAGAATCGCTCTTTGCGGAGATGCACCATCACCAAGTCTCCTTCATTGAATATCTTTACTCGTCGTTTTGCATCAGCAACTTTCTTCTAGTAGGAGGTCTCGATACCAACTCAATGATTCCTTTCAAGGTTCAAAGGAGTATCTCGCAATGTCACACACAACGGGCTCTGAACGATAATTATTGAGTTGGATGTCCTCGATGTGACGACAGTGGCAAGTTATTCATTAAGCGTGCACATATATTTTTTGAGTTTATCCAAACTTTCCATTTCGACTATCATTTCTTAACCTCCTTTCAGCGGGAATGGCTTTGCTCCGGACTTTGGAGCTACAGGGTGTTCGTGTTGCATATGTCAAAGTGTTCACCTTCTATGGACTATTCTTGTTTCACTTATTTTGCGACTTCCATGTCTTTGAGGTAGAAAAGAGGAAGGAAGGCCATCAGGCTCAAAGGAAGCGTGCCTTATAGAATGATGCCGATGTGGTGGAATGATCATGATCATAACGTCTTTTTTTTCTTTGGAAAATGTCCCCCAAGGGTCGCTGAGGTATCAAAGTGTTCCGCTGGGATTCTTCGCAAATGGCATTCCGCTAAGTTACTAACATAATTCATCCAAACTAACTGACTCCAGTAAAATTAATTACAAAAATCAATTTAAAAACAAGTTTTTACTATTGTGCCCTTGATATTTTTCATATTTATTAATTTTGCCATCTTCTATTCTCTCTCTCTCTCTCTCTCTCCCTCCCTCGCTCCCTCTTGTAACCATCTTCTCTCTCACTGATGAATCATAAATTAAACAAAAAATGAAAAAAATAACTCCAACAAGGACAACATCACAATTTAATTTCAACCCAGCAGGAAATCAAGGTCTTCTATTGCCAATTTGGAGTCTCCCAAAACCTTATGACACGAACTCCACAAAACATTCAAAATTATAAATAAATAATTAAAAATTGTGGCAATGAAGATTTTTGTTTGAGTTCCAATTTGAGCTCCGATCCTTTGAATTGGTGAGCGGCGCTGGAGGTGATGAAGGGGAGCTACATGGACGGCGTGAAGCGGATGGTGGCGGAGTTCTGGAAGCCGGTGGTGCAGTTTGACGATGAGACGCTCACAATTTCTCAGGTGGCGGCGATCGCAACAAATGGTGCCGAAGTAAAGGTGGAGCTTGAACTCATTAGGTAAGCTAAATTCTACCCGAGAGAGAGAGAGAGAGAGAGAGAGAGTATTCAAAAGGACTCCCAAATGATTTTTCGAAGTTTTCACTAAACAATTATTGGCTAATGATTCTTTGACAGCGAAATTGCATATCATTAGGAGATGATCCACTGACATCGTAACATTTGCAACTTTATTCTTTTCTAAAACAATGTCATGCAAACATTGTGGGGCACAAAAGAGGTATTAATACCGGTTGAATTTGTATCGGTTTTAGAATCGAAATTTGTCATGGTGACAAAAAGAAATCAGAATCGCCGAAAACTGGAACTACCAATCTGACGACGATATAGTTCCGTGAACAGTACTGCATTGCCAAAAAAGAAACCATGGCAAAAAAACAAAAGTGTCAGAATGGGGACATGACAAATAAAAGGACAGCGAAAAAAAGAGAAGAAAAGGTTATAGTGATAGATGATTACAAAACTTGGTTATCGACAGAGAGCACAAATGGTTAAAGTCAACAAGAAGAAAACGACAATGTTGATGTTACTACAATGACAATCGACACCAAGAAGAAGTCGTTGAAGGTTAGTCGAAAAGATACCAAGATGCTGTAAAAGTCAAAAAATAAAATCACGAGTTTGTCCAACGACATCACCCTTTATTATACTCTCCACAAAAATCCAAACTTATAATTTAGATGTGTCGACTCCTCCTCACATGCAAACATATCATGTGTATGGAGAATGAAAAGAAAAATAACAAATGATTATGAAAATAAATTTCAAGATTTATGTGAAATCTTGAAGAAAGAAAGTGATGTGCCTTTTTTGACCGGAGTCAATGCAAGCACACTTGGATGATGTTGTGTTGAGTCTTCTTATCCATGTACGCAAAGGTAAACTGAAATGTTCTAAGTCTAAAGTCGGTCGATCGTTCACATAGCTTGGTTGTCCTAGATCCTAGAACCTGTCGCGAGGATCAAACACCAAAGAACGATGACCCGGGGTTGTGACCCGGGACACCACCTCCGACGTGAGAGTAAGTCCACGAAGATCACAAGGAAAGCTAGAGAGTTTTCTATAGAGAAAAAGTATAGAGAGAGAGTGAATTGAGAGAATAAAGATCCCCCTTCTTCTTTCTTGAAGGGGTATTTATACTAACCACCTTTGGGGCGCCACATGTCGTCGCTTGATTGGTTGAGAGTGTGGTAGGCCTCACTTGGGAGGCTTTGAGCTTTGGTTTGACTTGAGTTGACTGATTGACCAATCAGCGCATTACACGCTGGTTGGACAATTAATGATGGTTCGTGGACGAGTTCGGACGGACGACTTGGGTAGATTCGTGGATAAGATTAGACTGTCCATGGATGTCCATGGATCTGTGGACGACTTCTGTAGGATGCTTGGGACAAACAGAAGACGTCCGCTGATGGAAGGTGGCCACAGACAGTTGGTGGACATCCGCAGATGGACGGTAGACTTCCGCGGATGGCGACGGACGGTTGGTGGACGTCCGCGGATGGACGGTGGACGTCCGCGGACGGTTGATGGACGTCCGCGGATGGACAATGGACGTTCGCGTATGTCCACAGACGGTTGGTGGATGTCCGCGGATGGATGGTGGATGTCCTCGAACGAGGCAAGACATGTTGGTTTTCTCCCGATGAACTTCGAATGGGCTCAGATGCTCTCAGACATGTCTCGGACATGCATTGGAGGTCTTTAGGGATCTCGAGACGGCTTAGGACAAATGTGGATGTCCTTGGGACGGATTGGCATGGATGGATCGGGCCATCCGCGAATGGGACATGAACGACTTTAGGAGGATTTGATTGACTTCGAATCTCCTTGGATGTATTTTGGACATGTCTTAGGAGCCTTGAAGAAGCTTAGGACGCCTTGGGATGGCTTGGGATGCCCTTGGGACAAAATGGCACAAAAGACTCGGGCCATCCGCGGAAGAGACTTGGATGACCTTAGGAGGATTCGATTGACTCCGAATCTCCTCGGATGTCTTTTGGATATGTCTTGGGGCCTTAAGGAAGCTTAGGATGACTTGGGACGTCCTTGGGAAAAAATGGCACGGATGGTCCGGGCCATCTATGGACGAGGCTTGGATGTCTTCGTTTGGCCTCAAACCGATCTTGGAGGACCAAGAAGATGCTTATAAGTCCATTGGAAGGTGATGAGGTGTCTTGGGACAAGTTTGTTAGGGCTTGGAAGCTATGGGATGAGTTTTGGAAAAAGGGGGACGAAGTTGGTTCGGTTTGGATGGTGGTTCATCCGTACAAATCATTTGGGTGGCCAGTAAGGACACCCCTTGGTCAATACGGACCAAGGGAATTTTTGTAGAGTTTTTGGGTGTCATGGAGTCTTTTGGGTCCATGTAAATGTGATAACTTGTATTTTGTGCTAGTTATTCGACCCTAAATTATGCATTTATGTCCTGATTTGCCTTTGTCCTAATGCTCTTTTTGCCCTTAAAGAGTGCTAAAAGCCTGAAAGTTGAATAAATGTCGACTTGTGTTATGGATTGTTCACTTTGGTAGAAATTATTGATTTTGGTACTTAATTAGCCTCATATGTGCTCTATAATCCTTGTTTCAGCGTTTCTTGATTAATCAGGCCTTAAAGCACGGATCAGGACACATCGAAGAGCCGAAAAGGCCAAAGTAGAAGTCCAGAAGACAACATTCAACTGACACCGCAGCGTCCAGAGCCTCGTCCACGTCAATGCACATTTTGTCCATGTCATCTCCAAGTCTTGTCCAAGTCATCTCCACGTCAGAGATTCAGCTCTACTTCTCCATGCCACGTCAGCGTAATTCAAATTTCAAATGGTGGTCAAATATCCAAGATTTCCTC
>JAYMTA010001248.1:0-20962 GCA_036897625.1 Pelargonium cotyledonis
GCCATTTGCCAAAATACTTATGATTTTTTGGGTAGAATCAGTTGCCCCCCACTCCAAGCATCTTGGATTTATCGAAGTTGCGCTGGAGTAGATCGCGGTTCGTCCCGGGCCGAGATTCTCGAGTGTTGACTTTTTGACCGGGAGTTGAATTTTGGGCCGAGAGAAGTTTTGGTCACCTCTCCTCTTATTCCTTTGATATTTGATGGTCGGGGACACCCAAGAACGAAATTTAGCCAATTTCGGTCTGAAACCCCAAAGTTTGACTTTTTGACCCCGTATTTGACTTTGGTCAAACGGAGGTTTGGTCGCTTCCCGCTTCACTTCGATGTTTTGATGGTCGGGGATGTCCAAGAGCGATATTTGGCCAACTTGGAGCCAAAACTTGAGTTTGACTTGTTTGGTGGCATTTTGCTTGTACAGGATTTTGGTTAGGTTAATTGAGCTCTCTGTATTTGTTTTGAACTTACTTCGTAGTTTGCATTTGGTTTGGTGCATTCTCCTTTTTGCTCCCTTCACTAGAGAATATTTGTATAATCTATGACTGGATTTATGCCATTTTGTGGTTCTTCTAATATAAAATAGGCACAACTGAAATTTATATATCAAGGAGTAATTACATAAGTTATTTATTAGTTTCTGCAACTTACTGCCCTTTTTCTTTTGAGGAAATATTAGAAATTGAATGCATTGAAGTTATGCTTAATGATATAGTACTGGATTATTTGGTGCAGGACAAGAATAATGGCAAAAGATGCGATTTCTTTACTAGATCATCTGAGATGGAAGAGAGCCCATGTTTTTGGGCATTCTATGGGTGAGTTTTTGATACTGAGCTTTTTTAGTAGCTTTGTGTTCAGCTAAGTTGCTTGGTTATCCCTGAATTGAAATTCTTAGTCTATTAGGGTGAGTGTAGATTCACTGTCATAGGGATCTGTTTGATTAAGGTAACAAAATTGCTAATTATGAATGAGTTTTAGTAAATTAAGTTTGTTTGCACCTTTTCCTCTAGCCCTTTTCAGATATGTTACCTTGTAGAATTTGAGCAAGTTGATTTCTCATTTTTTTTCGCTGTTAACTTCTGATCAAGTTGGAGACTATGAGTTGAAGTCTAGAAACTGAAGGCTACTCTTTCATATAATTGATTCTCAGTACATTATATTTTAAGCTTACTTGGCATTTTCTATTAAAACAGGAGCTATGATTGCTTGCAAATTTGCAGCAATGGTGCCCGATAGAGTTCTGTCTTTGGCTTTACTTAATGTAACTGGTGGTGGATTTCAGTGTTTTCCAAAGGTATTTTTCTTTTATAACTAGTAAAACGCTGGCCTGTATTATTCTCTTGAAATGATTAACTCGAATGAAAATCAAACTATGAAGTCAATATTGTTTACCTGTTTTTGTCTATGTTACAGTACAAAAGTTATAAGATTCTCTGTTTACCTGTTTATGTCTATGTTACTGTACAAAAGTTATAAGATTCTCTGTTCACCTAGCCTAAATATACAGTTTATTGTCATTTGTGCATGCCTCTTAAAATGGAAGATCATTTTGTGACTATGGGAGTAATATGGTTTTGCATATATGCTTCTGCTGCAATGGATCTTATTCCAACAGCAATAACTTTTTTGACTTGACACCGATGAGTAAAAATTTGAATTTTTCACAACATTGCATATTGCCAACCAAATCTCCAGGAATTAACAAGTGATATTGCCTATCAAAATAATAATAATATAATATACGCATTTCTTGCTGTGATGCTGTAGTTATGAGGCTTCTGTTTCCCATGTATGACCTAAAGTATGTGGTTTTTGTGTCGATGGTTTGGTGATATCAAAACATTGTGGCTTGTAAAAAGAAAGCGGTTAAGATGTAAACTGTAATCTATTAGGATATTTTAGTATGTCAGTATTCTGAATGATATACAAGATATTTAGGTTGATTCAGAGTTATAATTAGGCGATCTGGCTCTGATATTCTGACCGATTAGTCTAGGTATTCAATTGCTCCAAGCGCATAGTTCAAATAAGTTTTTCTTTGATAGAGGAGTTATGTGGAATCAAGAGTTCACATTTGTGATTGGAAGACCAAGATTTTTCTGGCTCACAGAGCATGATGAACCTTGGCATCGTCATGAATCTCGTAATTTTGTGAATTCATGGAATAAAAAGCCAATAAAGATAATTTAGCACCTACATAAAAGCCTTAAGTTGATCTGTAACTACATGGACAGAAGTATGCAATAGTTTTTTCTTTAGAAAAAAGAAGAAAAAACTCAATAACAAATTATTGTTGAATATAGGTTACAAACTGAGCAGGACTGGAAGACTGCATGATGTAACAAGACTCTATTGTACCTAATGTACTCAGCGTAAACTAGGTGGGCTGTATGCTGAGCAGCAAAGATCTGATACAGGGTTGGGGTTAGCTGTGGGCTAGTTGCTCTATCATTAGGAATTGTGTTCGCTTCCAACCTTGCCCTGCACTACCAACTATCAAATATGGATTTTTTTTTATCAACTGACTATTGTCTTGGAACGGAATATGCAGTAACTAAATAATAGAGGAAGTGGTCCCTTTTATTTGGTTAGGGCTTAATAAAAGAGGGATACTAGAAATCTGACATTTGCGTACACTTTGCTACTGAACTTTTTTGTCATTACACATTATTTGGAGACACCCCAGGGTTTCTATACCACAATTCTGCACATTTCTGAGCCAAACAGAAATTGGAAATCTGACATCTGCATACACTTTGCTACTGAACTTTTTTGTCATTACACATTATTTGGAGACACCCCAGGGTTTCTATACCACAATTCTGCACATTTCTGAGCCAAACAGAAATTGGAACATTTTTCAGTGCTTGTTGATTATTTCATGTCAGCAACTGTTAAGCTTTGGCATGCTAATCTTCAAGTAGTTATATTTCTGTATTAGAATACAGTCATCTGTAAATTTACAAAGATTGCCTCGATAGAATGTTTACTGTCCCTCTCTGGATGAAAACTAGAAGCATTATCTGATCCTGGAATTCAGCTATAGATAATTTATCTTTATTCTTGCAGTTTGACCGGCGAACAGTCTCGGTTGCAATCCGTTTCTTAAAGGCAAAGACTCCTGAAGAAAGGGCCGCTGTTGACTTGGACACCCACTACACAAAGGTAATAGATTAATAAAGTGTATCGTTAGTTAGGTCATATAAACCGGTGATGATGACTGATAAGTAGTAGTCACCCCTCCCTTTCTCTGTTAATAAGTCGGCCTTCTTTATCATTAAATGGGATTGAGGTTGAGCAGAACCTTACTCAAACTTGGGATAATTTCTTACAGTTGATTGAGGAGAGCTTTGGGATGCATTTCGTATTTGCATACACTTTAAATAGGAGTATGGGATATGTAAAATGAGAAGTAGGAATGCATGTTTGGTTTGGCTATGAGTCAACTCACACAATTTCACTCTACATATGATGTGCAGGAATATCTCAATGAATATGTTGGAACTAATTCAAGAAGATCAATTTTATATCAAGTAAGAATTACCTAACTCTATCATTCGTATTTGACTGTGCACTCTATTCTTGTTGTCACTTCAAAGTTCACTAGTTAATTTGATTTTCCACCATAGACTGCAATAAGGTGTTTATTGATCTTCACTTCCTGTGTAATGTATGATTTAATGACTATAAGGACAGATGTACGTTGGTATGGTATGTTATGGTACCTGTGTAACAATTTTCAGTTTAAAGAAGATAAAATTGCAGGTTACTTAACAATCTCTTATTTCTGATTCAAATTCATTATAATGAATTACCTCAAGGATCCTACGATAGTTCCACAGTTGTGTATTTAAATTAGAGCTGATCCGAAATGCATAGCCGGTTGTTTTAATCAAAAGGGGCAACTATTTTCTAGGGTAGTGTCCCATATCTTTTTCATGTTTACTTTAGAACCTCTAGTCTTCTTCATTACCTCTTTCAAAAAACTTCTACCGTCTTTAATTTAGGTAGCTTTGAATTAATTTTTTTGGAATAAGAATGACAATGAAGAAAACGGGAATGAGAATGAGATTCCCATTACAGAGTCATTTCATAACCAACTAGTCTTCATTCAAACAAGAAACAGCAACTATGAGAATCTCATTGCGATTCTTAATTTCTATTCCTGAACATTGTTTTACTCTAAACAATACCTTACAGGCATCTCAAGAGACCCTTCTTTTTCATATTCACTTTGGAACTTCTTCTTCATATTCTACTCACTCCGCCTCGAATTAATTGTCCAATTTCCATATTTTGTGAACATTTATAATAATATCCTTATACCATCATGTGCTCTTGTTGTAACAAACTCAAAGGATTCTAACCAACCTTTTTAAGGATATTATTTGGTAAATCATGCATAACTAACTATCCAAAATAGGAAGTTGACAATTATTTTGGGACGAAGGAAGTATATAATTTACAGCTTTACGGTAATTAGTTTTAGTTTAAGAAATATGATATCTAGTCCTTGTGCACAATGCTCATTACAAAATTACTCTTATTTTTTCTGCAATAGTGTTCTATTGAAAATGTATTTTAGAATGTAATTAGGGGTTACTAAAAAAAAAAGTATATCTCCCTCGACATATTTATTCTACTGGGGTATTGTTTTTCTTACTGAAAACTGGTTAACTTCTAGAAACCAACTGGAATTAAGAGAATACAAGTTATCTGCTGCATGAACCCTGAATATATTAGCAGTTTACTTAGAAAATGAATATTTAAGAGAGTTATCGAGTTGGTTTCTTTCACCAACTCAGTCACTGGCTTTGCATATGGTATGCATATCTATAACTTTTTGTTTCCTTTTTTGGCTCATATGTCAAGTAACTGAAGAGTAATGGATGGAACTACCCTTGTTAGCTAGAACTGTTGATATTAGTTTCTGATCAATGGCCTTTGCCAAAGAGGTTTTGATTAGTGAATTAATTATAGTTTTTCCATGAAAGAAGAGAGAAAAACTCAAGAGGTCTTATAGATATCCCATAAAATAAGATGTACCTTACCCAATTTGAGTCTTCTAAGTTTATGAGGTACTATGTTAAGTCCTTAAGAGTTAAGATTCACATACTTGAAACATGTGTTTGGCAGGAATATGTAAAGGGTATATCAGCAACTGGTATGCAATCTAACCACGGTTTTGAGGGTCAAGTAAGTGCATGCTGGACACATAGAGTGACACAAGCAGATATTGAATCAATCCGTTCTGGTGGGTTTCTTGTATCAGTCATTCATGGGAGGTACACACTGCTACTTCAAAAGCACCGCTTGAATACATCTTTGTAGTTTTATAACCCTAGTTGGTATTCTTTCTTTTTTTTTTTCTGTTTTTGCATTACAGTTATATGAAAATTACAATACAATGCTTGCTAGTTTGTGCATGGACACATGAATGGTGATTTTCTGTGGATCCTTCATTCTTCAAGATTTTTTTTAATAAAAAAAGAGATTCTACAAATATGAACATAAAGTGCCCTACTGTAGAAGAGGAATTATATAACTATTGGTTAGTGTCACCTGAGCATTTTATATAGATAGATATTGTTTAGTTTTGCTTATATAGGGTTTCCATATTTAAGGGTTCAAGAAAGATTACACACTCCAAAGTACTACTATTCAATAGCAAAGAACTTATTGAAAATGTATAACTCTTTTTATTCAAATCAAGTTGATTGTATACAAAAAAATAGTAAATTGTTTAAGACTTGAGGTTTTGTATTCCATTCAAGCAAATGTATCTTATTGTGTTACATCTATCATAACTAGATCACATGCTGCAATATATGTGAACTAATCCATTTAGAATTGCTTTTTCTTGATGCTAATTGCGGAACTATGATTGTGTAGGTACGATATCATTGCTCAAATATACTACGCAAGGAAACTTGCCGAGAAGCTTCAACCCATAGCTAGAATGGTAGATCTTCATGGGGGCCATCTTGTAAGCCATGAGAGACCTGAAGAGGTAATTGATATGTATGCATGGATGTGATAAATTTTAACTTTGTGGAGCATAGGATTGTGGTATGGAGACAACCAAAAATACAAGGGTCGCTACATGGAATTTGGGTTCTGAGTGTAACTCCACTAATCCTTCCAATGGCTAGATGAGAGCTCTTACTTCCCTATAGTACCTAAACCTGCAAAACAAGACTTCCCCTGACTGAAATCCCTCCTAGTCCAAAGCCAGACTATGCTCACGTTATTTATATGAAGGTTGCTTCTACTTCTCTTGCTGTGACGTGGAGCATTGCTTTGCACTGCGTGCTGGGCCGCATCCTTTGGGCCTTTCTAGGCTGAGTGTTTTGGGAGGTCCATTGCATTGCCCAGCGTCCAGGCTAGTCACAGCATGGCAGCCGGATATTCTGTCCTTAACACTGAGTACTGATTGACAATATTTATATTAAGTTGGTAAAGTTTTATGAGAGCAAAGAAGAATTATCGCATATGATGTCATTTGGGGCAATAAAGAGAAGTGCCTGTATGCATATAAGAATACAGCTATCTGCAAATAGTTTACAATTTTCAGATCATAAGGCTTACATTTTGACATAGAAAGAATAACACATCATTTATGCTTCTCACGTGGAAGAATCCTAGAGAATATACACCATAAAGCTTCTCCCCAATACAGATTTTTTTATTTGATGTAATTAAGCTTGGTAATGGAAATGAAACCTGTACACTGATTTTTTTCATTGTATGATGTAAGGTCAATCAAGCTCTTCTTCAGTTGATCAAGGCATCAGAAATAAAGATAAGCCCACATGAATGGACTAATTTACCCGAGAAAAGTCCCAGTAAGCATTCACTGCCAAGAGGGCTTGTTATCTTGTTTTTATTTTATGAAATCTCTGTCTGAAATGTCATGATCCATCCTAAAGTTACATTGAAGGGAGAGTTAACGAGTGTGTGCGTACTACCAAATTGATTTGGCCTTGACACCCTATCCACTGTTCTTGTTAGTCGTTACTAAATGATGTGTTGTATTGAGAGACCAAATCCAGAATAATAGGTGGTGTTTGCTAATATTTGGTATTATTACTTGTTAGGGTGGATGGGGGCAATGGTAACGTTTGGCAGAACAAATGCCGAGGGGGGGAGCAGTTTCTCTTTCATGCGTGTGTTGTTAGAAAAGCTCTTTCTCTTCCTATTATACTTCATTGGTCTGTTTTCAATGGCATTTGAGTATCCAAGAAGAGCCTTGAGAAATCTTAAATTAGCTAGAATTGGAGCCGCCCCCACGTAAGCTATAATATTGGAACCCCACCCCCTTGTCTATTATATGGTAAATATTATATATTGGCAATAAAAAAATGTATCCTACATGAGATGATTGATTAACAGTTTTTAACCTTTTGCAGAAGGGGATTGTAACAGGGTATTCTGCTTTGCCTAAAGCTAGTGGATGGACTGGAGGGTGGAGGAGCCATCTACTGATCTACACAAAGGAGAATAAATACCATTGGTTCTACAAAAGTAAATAGCAGTTCTTGCTGAAGAGGAAGAATATGATACATCATGAGTAATAGTTTTTTTTTTTTTTTTTTTTTTTTTTTTTTGTTCAAAAGAAAAGTATAAGATGTAATTTTTGGTATTCAAATACTGTAAGTGATGATGCTAATGAAGAAACATTTATGGAATAACAGTGACCAGGTTTTGCCTATGTTTTGTTGAAGTACTCAATCTGGTAAGTAGAACAAATATACGAACTTAAAAAAGTCATTCAACAGTGAGAGTATCATATTCATTGAAAAATGTCGAAGAAGAGCATTCTTACCAGTATCATTCAATACAAATGAAGATCAGCTGTTGGTGTTGGCCTCCATAACCACAAACAAACTTGCATTTTCACAGAGTGAGAGAGAGGACAGACATGGCTGTTTGGTTTTTGTTGCCCAGATGCATGGTTTAGTGTGCAAAACAATGATCACCATAATACATGTAATATCCATGAAATCATTACAAATATACCTCTCCAATTAGAATATACCTTTTCTCAATCCTACTAGGGGTATTATTGTCAAATACTCATGTCTCCAAACATTAAGGAAGGGTATGTTTTGTAATTTAAACTCCTGTTTGGGGTTGTTTTTGTAATTTTATAAAAATGACCATAAACCCTAACGAGCAAACAAACGCAATCCAAAAACAATAATCTCCAACTCTTGAAGACTATGGCCGACTCTTCCCTATGGCAATTCACCTGGTACCCTTCTCTTTCTTCTCTCATATGGGTTTGGTTCGTACTATGCTAATTTTGATGAATAGTTTAATCTCCATGATACTGTAGACATGGGTTCTTTGTTCAAATTTTCAGAAGAAAATAAATCACTTTCTTTATAGAGAAATACATTTACCACAAATTTAACTCTTTATCAACTTCTTGTTCAGGATACAAATTGTGAATGTTCCAATAATCCCACAGCCATGACCTTTCAATAGACTTATCAAATTTAGTATAAGCTTTGTTTTATCCCTGTGCTCTTCAACCAGCTACAACCTGTATTGAAAACCCCAGCTCTTGTACAAACTCACAATCTTTGGATTGTAAAACATAATTTGCTGATGTAGCAGAAAACAGAGTTGGCCAGGGGAAGAGATCAAAACCCTAGTTCTGACCTATCTGGTAGTAAAGTCAATTTTTTTTACTTTAGGGCACCAACAATAGCTTAGTTTCAAGCGGAATATTTTTTCCCCCATAACTCTAAAAGTTGATGGTGGTTCATTGTATTTGCTACTACTTGCTGCTTTGTTTGAAATAGAAGGAAAAATGTCTGACTTGCATATTGGAATATTAGTAGCATTATTCATCATTTCTTACTTACAATGGTATTGTGATGTTATGTCTTTCAAAAACAATGGTTGATGTTTCTGCGTTGTACCTGTTAATTTGTTATTAACTGGATACTTGATCTCCTGCAGTGATTTGGAAGTAGATTACAAGTCTGAGGTTAATGCTTCCATGGTATATGCCGCACTAGCTGTTGATAAGGAGGTAATGTTGTATGCTGTTTCAAACGAACTCTTGAACCATTATTAACAGTTGAACTGGATAATGATTCGGCTATGCTTCTAACTGCAGTTGCAGCCAGACAAAGTGAGAAGGCAGATGAAAGTATCTGACGGGAAGCTTTCAGTGTAAGCTTCGTTTTCTTTAAACATTGAAACATAATGATACACCCTCCATCCCAAAATGATTGTGTACTTCCCTATTTTTATAGAAATTAAGGATGTGCTAGTTAGTAGTTAGGGTTTGACTTTTCCTTTTATGATGCTCCACGTGCTCTTGATGCGACAAACTAAAGTGTTCTAACTATTTAAAGATATTGTTGATAATTCATGCCCAATTATCTAACCATATAGTGAAGTAGATACTCATCTTTGGACGTTTTTTTCCAGAGAAAGTGGATTGATTTTATTGACAAAACTTAGATGGCCATCGTCTTTTATTAGTAATCCTCTCATTTTGCATTTGTGGATTCAGGCACTTTGAAGCAGTTGAGGCGAGGTTTCTTCGTGCATCATTTAGTGCTTTCGTTGACGTTCTCACCCTCGCGACGAAAACAATTGAAGAATTCGGACAAGCTATGGAATTGTAACATACATCTCAATTGCTTTTAGTCATTTCTTTGAAAGAACTGAAACACCAGAATTGTTGTGTTGTGTAGTAGTTTAATTACACCAGAAAATATCATATAAATATTTTCCCTATGTATACCACCTATTTATTGTTGTGATACATTTCTACCAAATGTGAATATTCATTATCATAGAACTTATTGAGAAGTAAAACATGTTTTCAAATATCAATACCCACTTCATACAAAATTGTACAAGTTTTGCTATATTGAAAAATGGCATTCAAACCAGAACTATGGGCATAACAATATATCATTAATGAAATGAAGAGTGTATCTTTTTACACATTGGATTTTCCTATAATAAGAAAGAAATGAACTAATCTTACATGTAATTTCTAAATGGCAGTAAACCTTGTAATCATTGTTGTGCCATGATACATTGCACTGCATAAAGGAAAACACAAATACAAAAATACAAAATGGGATCCAGAGTAGAGAAGAGAGAGCTTTTGCTCCCCACCATGGCCTCTCCTCCTCCAACATAATCCAGAACAAACCATTGGTCATTTCTGATTCTAGTTCCACTCTTCTTGTCTCATTTTATCAGTATTCATCCAAGTACGTAAATAATGGCGTGTCATCTTTCTTGGACTTGCGTCGGCTAAGTAAGGCCTTCAGAAGCCGTTTGCTTTTGCTGGGGTGCAGTTCAATATCTTTGCTGCTGTCCTTTTCAGCAGGTAATCGCATTGAATATGACTTCCGAGGAGGCTCCGCTGGGTACTGATATTAAAACCAAACAAATCGAAAGAGAGACATTATTATCTACGTTGTGATCCCATCTCAAAGATAATTCAAAGATAATGTTATTCCCCAACTTATTTCCTACATATACACAAAAACATAATGTGCATACCCGTTTTCTTGCGGCAGCTGGATTTGGAGTGGTAGGCCTACTTGAGTTCGGGGTAGTTGGTCTACTTGAATTTGGGGTAACAGATCTAGCTGTCAGAGATCCAGAGCGTAAAATTGGAAAGCGGTACGGTGAAACTGATCTCTTCTCTGATATGTCACCAGAAACAATCAAAATCAGTAGAAGATAAGGGCACAAACTATGAAAATTATATCATTAAAACATTAGAATTTCAGGACATCACATAGTTCAACTTGCAAACAAACCTTGTTCCTTTTTGGGCATGGTGGACGAAAAGGAAAAAGTTGCAGGACGCTGGGAAGTTCGTGGGGAAGGTGATGGGGATCGCCATTTGCTGTATCAAGTGTAATTTATAATTGTCATGATTTAGACTGCAAATTCGTCCTGCTATTTTAATAGAACCTTTAACAGTAACATTTACCTGACTGGAGCTGATGGGGTTTCGACAACTGTAGCTCGAACAGCTTCAGGAAGACAAGCGGTACCCCCTAAAAATAAAAGAGCAATCATATCACATTGAAAAATATAAATTCCAAGGCATAATTAATACTGTAAAGTAGAAAGTTAAGCATACCACTCCTAAAGTGATGCCAATCATCTTCATTGTCTAGGCTGCTTCCTTTGTATTCTGATTTAGTGCGGTTTGGGCCAACCGTGGTTTCTCCATCTGGATGCATATTTATGAAATCAAATATACAAAAGAGATGAAAAGAAGAGCCATCTCAAGGGAAGAGAGCGATGGAAAGAAAGGAGTATTTTACCTGGCAAGATGTAGCGCTTATGGTACTTGGGAATGTTTATAACTGATGACTGTTGGAAGATGCCCTCGTGATCTATGAACTCTTGGCACGTTCGCAATCTCTAGGATAGCACATCCAATTTATGAAGAATATAAATTACACCAACATTTACTTCTTATAAAGTGAAAAGCATGGCTAGTCACATGTGGTGTTGTGAGTACAAGTTTTAAATTTGCCATGGAAATAATTGTATCTCAATTCAACTATATTATTATTTTCATTTCTCAAGTCCCGTAACAACGTCCCTAACCATTACATTGTGACAGAAATAAGTGCACACCCCAAACCCAAGTAAGAGAGTATTCTACCAAGTGTCAGAATTGTCTGTTATCCACATTTTCTTCCCCCACAATAATCAGAGATTAGTTGGAAAACTACTTTATCTGACCTAAACAGAAACGACATCCACTATGCTGAATCCGGGTGAATTATTTTATTTCATTTGTAATCCTTATGGTCTATTTTACAGCATTTCATTATGACAAATTGACAATTATCTTAAAATGTATTATGCCCACCACAGTTTATAGAAGTACTTCCTAGATGACCACCTTTACATTTCGATTGCCAAGAGGAATGAAGTGAGACACATCAAAACATGCTGTTAATAATATTCATGAGATGTAAGCTGTAGCTAGTCTTAATGCATTAAAAGCCACTTAATGCTGATAACCCCGTAGACTTATGACATACATTTCTGTCAGCAATTATTTCTGCTTGCTTAGTTACAAGATTATACCAGAACTGGACACCAAAAGAAAACTATTGATGGGGAAAAAAAAAAAGACAACCAATTTATAGAATCTTTCTGTATAGATTATGAGAATTACCTACCTTGCATTATGACCTGGTCCGAATAATACTTGATCCACCCTTTTAAGGACACTCATTAATTCATCTAGTTCAAGACTTTAAAATTAAAGTTTGTAGTAGGTTCACTCATACATAATACATTTATGATCTACTAATGAAAAAAATCAAGCACACCTGTTCAATACATGATACTCGGAGCTCGGTTCCAGATACTTCATCAACCTTTTCATCCAATAGATCATTAACCTTATATGTCACAGAACCTAAATGGTCCACAGTATTTACAAGCGCTTTGATGGCATAATCTTTCAATGTTTCTACCACTCTGCACAAATAAGATTTTTTTTTTCTTTCAGAAGGAAAATTGAATACTACAAAATACCAATATCATTAGTTATTATGCACAATACAAAGGTAATAATGAATCACAATCACTCACATCTGCTTTTGGTCATCATTGGTGTAAGATATTTCAAAATACTCAGCTGCCGAATATAACTGTGCTCTAAGATTCTTTAAATCCTTCAATAAGAAAAAATGCAAGAATGACGTTAAGCAAAACAGTTTAGAAAATTCCTTAACATATTTAAAAGTACAGATGATATGGCATTCCCAGTCAATAAACAACTGAAAGGGGAAAGAAGAAGATCTCGTATAAGTCTTTTGTCAGACTCCATTTCATTTAAAAAGATATAGTATTATGCTTGCAACGCTTAACCATAAACCTATTGGGTAATGAACAACTTTATAATGCATAACATATATTCAGTATTTCACAGCAGTCTGGTTTTTGAACAATAAGGCGAGGTTTTCCGGAAAATTGCAGAGACTCTTCCAACAAGCTGTAAAATACTTTGCAACCCCAGCATCAAAAAATAAAAATGTAAACAGAGGATGATGTATACCTTGAGACTATCAGAGAATAGTAAGCTCTGCTGCATAGAAATTTCATCGTAATTGGATGCTTCCCGAGACATTGACGGTGTAGAAGATGCAGTCATGCTTCCAATGAACGAGAACAAATCAGTGTTTCTTATCCTGAAACAGTAGACAATATGATTCAAAGTGCAATCCAAATTCAACCTAGAAATGCTAAAATGCCCTAAGAATTTGCAAAAACACCATCAGCTACCACACATTGGGCCACCAGAGAAACGATGGGAGGTTTGGAAACAAAAATAATAAGAAAAAAACATTTCAACCCAGAAAATTTGACACTGCAATACCTCTAAGCATTAACTTAGGAAAAAGATTTGAGGTGTTTTCAGTCTTCAGTAACAAGTCAGAACAGACAACTAGGAAGATACCAAAAGCAGCAATTTAATAAAACTAGTCCAAGAGACAATGCCAACAAGAAAATGAACAGCATATAGTGCTTTGCAACATACTTGCAAGAAACCCATAAACCAAAATCAACAAATGCAATAAACAAATAACTGAAAGTCCTGTGATTCCTCAGTAATTGCTAAAGAAAAGGCCCAATTTGTCTGAATCTTCACTAGCACTACTCACAACACACCCCATTAAAAAAAAAATTAAAGAAAGGAAAACTCGACAAAAAGGAAATGGCACCCAATGCTTCAACCTGAAAAGACTGGGAAATATCAACACCTACAATTCGTTTCCTTAAACGAATAAATGAGACTAGAATATATATAAATAAATAAGAGATCTTTGTACTTGTTTTGGTATTGGGGAGATGAAAAAACTGACCTGAACACAAAAATCGTTCCTTTCTTGGGTCATTTACTCATTCGTTCTTCAAAATCTCTTGGGTTGGAGCTAAGATCAAAAACCCAGTTGGCCACTTCAAAATCTGAGGCTGGAATGGAGATGGAGCTCGAACGAGGACATAAAATAGGCCAGTGGTTTAGAGAGAGACCGGTGTGGTTGGGCAGAAAGGAATTTGAGAAAACGACAAGGATAATATATTGTCTAAAGTTTGGGGACAAGTAGAAGAAGAGGATAGAGAGTAAAAATGGCAGGGGCTTTGAGTTGGAGAGAGATAGCGAGGGTGGAGAAGAGAATCGTTGAGGAGAGCACGTCGGTAGCAGGGAATTAATATTTGGATAATCACCGAAAACTACCCTTGTAATTAACACATTTTGTAATTAATTACTTGTACTTTTTTATCATATTTTCTTAGTATTCTGTATTTTTTTTATTCCGTCTTATGTCCATCTGTTAGTGTGTAGAAAGTCGAAAATGCCCCTAATACTTATATTGAAGTTGAAGAACTATTCAAACATAACTCATTCAAATTTTCCACTAACTTCTCACTCTCTCTTTGATTTCGTTGACGTCTCTCTGTGTGTTGAAGTTGAAGCAGACCTAAGGTGGAAGAGCAACCAGAGGCGAAATCGTAGTTGAGAAGGACGTGTTTGGTTGTCTAGTTTAGGTTTGTGTTGATTTGTTTTGTGAAATTCCATTGGATATGAGTAATTGTTTGAGTGTTTGGTTGAAATCCATGATTTTCCCCAATATAGCACCTATTTGTAGAGGTTTAATAGTATTTGAAGTTCTATGGAGTTGGGTTGCTGTATATTCTGTATTGTGAACCTAAATTTGTTGTTTTAGATTTAGGGCATTGTTACATGTTTTGTTTATTTTAGAAATTAGGAAGATTAGTATGTAAGTTGTTAATGTTGTGACCTTGTATAAAGCAGATGGCTGTGGAAGAAGAGTCCAAACCTAAAGATGTGGAAGAAGACTCAAAACCTAATGTTGAGTCTGAGAAGAAAGTGCAAGAAAAGAAGAAGGCCAAGGAGGATGGTGTAAGTTATTTCACAGCAGATGAGATAGAGTGTTTGAAGGAGTCAGGGTATGATTTGGAAGGCCCTGAGTTTGTTAAGGTGAATCAAGTTGAAGATTTGACTGGTGTTGAACATGAGAAGGAGAAGGATGGAGTGGGTGAGAAGGAGAACATGACTGGTGTTGAACATGAGAAGGAGAAGGATGGAGTGGATGAGAAGGAGAGCAGGATTGGTGTTGAACATGAGAAGGAGAAGGATGGAGTTGAAGATTGTTCTTCAATTGATAGTGATGACTCAAATTGGTTGGAGGCTCTTGATGAGGAATGCAATAGGGAATCAGATGACTTTAGTGATGTAGATGAGGAGCAATCATCTGAAGATGAATCAAGTGCTCAAATGAAAGATGAATCTGGTTGTGGAGGGGAAGAGCAACCTTCTAAAGATGTCCCTACTGCTGAAGAAGAAAATTCAGAACAAGAAGGGAAACCTACTGAATATCCAAAGTGGGCAAAGCACAAAATCAATGAGAATATGGCTGTTGATGAAGAGGTTGAGGTTACATCTGGAGTGGTACACAGAAATCCTATTGATGTGCATTCCCAAACTAGAAAAGGAAAAGAAAAGGTTGGAAGTTCCAGCTCAAAGTGGGATGAGAGAAAAGACCTTGAAGATGATGAGTTTGAGGACAATGTTGATGATGTGCTTGGGAAGGAAGACTGGGAATTACTAATTGTAAAATCTGATTGTGATGAACAAAAGAAGGAGAAGAAAGAAAGTGGGAAGATGTGGGTTAGTGAAAAAAATTTGAAGACAGTTGTGTTAAAAGTTGGGGACAAATTCAAGAATATGACTGTATTTAGGGATGTCCTAAGATACTATGCCATTAAATCTGGTTTTGATTACATGCATATAAGGAATGAGAAAGGAAAATAGTGCTTGTACCATGTTAACTAAATTAGATTAGACCAATTCTTAAATTTATAGGTTGTTTTTAAAAGAGTTAATAAATAGTAATAAAGAATAAAAATTGTGGTAACATATAAAATCTATTAGAAAACTCACATATAGTCTTATTTTAATAAATGACGTAATATGTGTTGTTCGAGCGTTATGTTATTGTCTGAGAGAACTCTGAATAAAAGTCTCTTCAAGCAACTCGGAAGTACAACACTCACACTTCAAAGAGTAACACTTAGCCTCAGATGAAAAACCTCACCTTCAAAAGCCTGAAAGACTCTTTGAAAAACACACAAGGAAAACTATAATGAATGGATCAAAGTTTGACAAGAGCTTGGAGAGCACTTGCACTTCCAAAATAATAAGCTTGTCCTACGGCAGTGGCGGACCCACTTGGTGGAATGGGGGGTCATTTGACCCCATATTTTGTGGAAAAAACTGATTTTTATAGTTATATTTAGAGATAAATTTTTTATTACAACTAATTGACATCCTAAAATTAGTTCAAAATTTTTGTTTTGACCCCACAAACTAAAATTCTTGTGTCCGCCCCTGTCTTACGGTAGTGCTCTCTTGTCTAGCAAGATCCTTACATCAATATCACATTCTTGCTCACCTCTCACGAAAATCGAGTCATTTAACGTTCTCTACGCAAATATCCTAAATGCATCAACGTATCCATGTCCCAGAGATCGGCAGATACGTTCTAATCGATTGTTATACACATAGTATTAACAAAGTGTTAAGCAATTATCAAGATTAAGTATTTAATATTTTCAAAACAACATTGAGACCGTTGACACCTCTAACACAAGGGGACGTTATTTGGGGTGCCATCTCCCCCAAAGGTTCTAATTTGTACAAGGGATAATTAAAGGGCGTGTAGAGGTTTTGATGCCTACTTAGTATGGGGAGGGCACATCTAGGGAACCAAAAACCCAAACCCAAACACTACAAGAAAATTGCTTATCAGCTAAGGAAATTTTCGCGGGTCTGTTCCCGCACTTTCTGCGACGGACAGTCCGTCGCAGATCAACGACGGATTTAGTCCATAGCTAAATCCGTCGCAGATAACCAGTTTTCTTGTAGTGAAATTAATAAATAATTTCATAATGTTACATCATCAACCAATATTGTAAGTATAAATATTTAATCTCTTGAAGAGATAAAGGATACTACTTATAATTTCATGTATTGAAATTCACTTTCATCTTTAGAATTCTCTTTATAGAGTTTGTAATTTTTGGGTTCTCCAGATTGAGATTCTAACTCTCACACCCAATGTCGTCCTCTAAAAACATATTTGAGCTCTATGTTTAACGATGTGCTATCTTTGTGCATGAAACAAAGACTTAATCAAGGATCGGATCATCTCAAAATATTTGTACTTAATTTTTAGGATAAAGCTCTATCATGTGGACAAGAATACAATGATAGTTAGTGTGCCAAATTGACTTGAGTCAAAGAGGCCAATCAGTTTGTTATTATTGAGAACCAATTGAAAGCCACATTATCCCAAGAGGAAAAATCGTCTCCTCACAAATAAAGAAGTTGAGGCCGAACAAAATGTTATAGATGACCAAGTGAACTTTGAGTCTAACTTAATCGCAATAGAAAGACCGTAACACCTATGTTACAACTACCTCCCACATTTCTCTAATCAATTTTCAGGGTATATGACCGACTCTCATTGTCAATGGGATTACCCTGAACCTAATCAACTTGATTAATGACCAACTATCATCGGAACAATTGGCTTAAGGTGTTTGGTCCTCCAGAGGTCTCAGGTTTGAAACTCGATTGGTACTTGATCAATGAGCCAATGACTACAACCCTTTCTAGCTTTTTGGCTCAGGCAACCCTTATTGTCAAGGATTCACCTCTAATTCATCATTTAACTCCACTTAGGAGTGATGCATAGAGGTCCCCATTAGTAGAACAAGACACACATCGAACCATCGGAAACCACCACGACGCTTGATTTCATAGGAGGGCCAAGATCACTAAGTCCCTAACAAAATCTTAATCTTCTATATGTTATCTCATAGTGAGCTTCCAAAGATTCGCCTAAGGGAAAATGGAGACTTGATAGCTTCAAATGACATAGGAATATTTCTCTCCCTTGGTTATAAGGGACGAGTCTGTTTGATCTTACATTCAAATGCTTCTTTTTCAAGTCCACTTTCCCACACTTTGAAAGGATTCCTTTATAAGGAATGGACAAAAACCCAAGCATGAAGAAAACTATTGAGGTCATCTACAATAGTTTACACTCGAGAGTGTAATAGAATTGATATATCATCTACCATTTTCTATTATACTAAGCATCATAATGGTTACACTCTAACGAATGTAATATCATT
The DNA here is from genome assembly GCA_036897625.1 of Pelargonium cotyledonis. Taxonomy (NCBI): domain Eukaryota; kingdom Viridiplantae; phylum Streptophyta; class Magnoliopsida; order Geraniales; family Geraniaceae; genus Pelargonium; species Pelargonium cotyledonis. Next base: position 18,246 of record JAYMTA010001248.1, read on the forward strand.
AACCCACATATGTATTTTTTACATTTTAAAACTATTTTTTACTTTTATATTATTTTTTAAAATATTTTTTTAGTAACTTTAAAAGTATTTTTATTTGATTTGAACAACAAATTTGATAAGTGTTAGATGTATTCATGTATTATGTGTGCAATATATATTACAGTAACATGAGCATCAGTTGACTGATATAACTTTATATCAGTTACACTAATTCACTTGGGTGGGTGATGCGATGCTTTGACCTCGTCGGTGTAGAAACGCTTTTTTATTGTTGTCTAGCGGCTTTGTCGGATCTAAACCCTTGATTCAATTGAAGATTCCTACAAAGGAAGAAAACAAGTTAAGTGAAAACTCGTGCGTTGCACAGAATTCACCTCCAGTGTGAGAATAAGTGAATCCGGCTTAGCAGAGAATAGTTCACAAGTGTGTGAATATGTGTGAGAGTATGAATTGTACCTCAACCCCTAGGGGTATTTATAGTGATAGCTCATTGACTCTGATTGGTGGAGAGAATTTAGGAGTCAAATACATTAAATCTGGACATGTGTGATCCAGACAACTTGGCGTGCCACGAAGGTGAACGTGCCACAGATGCGAGCGTGCCACGAATGGGAACGTGCCACAGATGCGAGCGTGCCACGAATGGGAACGTGCCACGAATAGGAGCGTCCACGGATATGAGCGTGCCACGAATGCGAACGTGACGCGAATGTGGGCGTGCCATAGATGCGAGCGTGCCACGAATAGGAGCGTGCCACGAATGGGAGTGTGCCACGTATGTGAGCGTGCCACAAATGTTGGATTACGAACTGGGTTATGCACTTGGTTTTGAGTCCGCGGGTCGGATTGTTGGCATGTATCAATTTGGGCCAAAGTGGGCCAATAAAATGAGTTGGGCCTGCTCTTGGGCTCAATATATGTAGAATTGGGCTACCCAAATTGATCCAAATATTTCGTGTATCATCAGTCGCCCCCCACTCCTAGCTTCTGAGATTTATCTCTAAGCGTTGGAGTAATCTCGGTGTCGTTTGTAACCTTTCAATCTCATCACCTCATTGGCTTGGTTAAGTTGCAACTGATATAAAGTTATATCAGTCAACTGATACACATTTTACTCTATATAGTAAATGCATAATGCATAATTATCATATAAAATGTTCTTAATAATATAGAGCATATATTACTATGTTATTGCCCTCTCATTACACCATCATTAGAGATGCTTTGAGGACGAACAAGATATTGTTGAAAACAAAGACGTCAAATACGAAAAATTCAAAGAAAGCCCATCAATAACAACAAATTGGCATGACTACGATTTTTTTTTATCTCTTTGTATATGAGGTGTGCCTCAAGAAAGAAAATGAAACCAAAGAGGTTACTCTCTATGAGTCGGAACCCTACAAGATGACCAAAGTGGGGAAACATCTTTCTTATGAAGAAAATAAAGAATTTATCTTTCTTGATGTCTTTCTTGGTTCCCTGCATAAAGGGTTTTCATCCCAAATTGGGTGAAACCTATAAATATACATCAACTATATGATCCTGAAGTCATCTGAGGAACGATTCTAAATATCAAATCTTCAGGAAATATTTGTCACATTTAGAAAATTCAACACGACAGGCAACCCCACCAAGTTAATGCTTATTTGAGTTAGTGCCAAAAAAATTCTAGATAAGATTGTAAGCAAATGAGAAATATATAAATAAATAATTAAATAACTCTGAGAAGGCCAGACTTTGCTCACTATTGAATAATCCACTTGCCATACACATACATGCGCAAAAACTTGCGGGATGCATCGCCACTTTGTTCATTTTTATCTCAAAAGCCGCATAAAGGGGTTTTCCATTTTTCAAATCCCTAAAAAATTATAGCGAGATCTTTGAATGGACCTTACAGTATAGCTAAAATTCCTTAGTTTCAAAGGCTACTTGGCACCCAGAGCTTGACATCCCTAATCTAGAGGATGAGCTCTACATCTACCAATTTGTTTTTTACTAAGCCATCTCAGAGGTTCAGGTAAAAAAAATTTGGTAAATTCTTTATTTCGATACCTATCTAAAACCCTAATCCTTATTTATCAAATAAGTTGACCCTTCTCTTCTTCAATCACTTTATCCATTAAGTGTTCACTTCTTTAATCTCGTACTGCATCAACAATGTTACAAGAGTTTTTATATGACTTTGCAGGTCTTTGCTCTCACAATCTTTAAGGGATACTTTTACTTTTCTATAAGAAGGATTTCGTGTCTCGTACCACCAGAACTATAACTTGAAGGAGTTTGAATTGGTTTGACTAAAAAACGATATTGAACTCTAATACCACTTGATGCGCAAAAACTATTGATAATAGTAAAAAAATTAGAAGTTTGTAAACAAATGAAAACACAACACGTGGCGCCCGAGCGCCCCGGTACTACGCTCACAACTATGAAGCCCGACCCGAAGTCACGTGTCTAAGGCACGGGACCAACACAAGACTCGACTCCGAAGCCGTCGGTGACATCCAACGTCGTTTGGCAGTGCCTAAGTCCATTGTGTGCGCACAACGCCAATGGTCGCCTCCAAAGCCAATGGCGACATCCAACATTGCTTAGTGGCGCCCAAGTCCATCGTGTGCACCCAACGCCAATGGCCGCCTTCGAAGCCGTCAGCGACATCCAACGTTGTTTAGCGGTGCCTAAATCCATTGCGCGAGCCCAACGCCAATGGT
>JAYMTA010001249.1:0-20955 GCA_036897625.1 Pelargonium cotyledonis
TGTCCAGATCCATGATTTTAAATGAGGTGTCATCACCTCGTTAGTGCAACTGATATAAAGTTATATCAATCAACTGATGCCCATATTACTCTTTATATTAATATTAATATTAATAATCTTCTAATTAAGAATATACTTATGAATAGAAATGACTTGTACATAGTTATAAAATAGAAAGCAAGTTTTTTTTTTTTTTTTTTTTTTTTTTTTTTTGATAAGCACGCGGTAAACTTTTATTACGAACCCAAAGATGAAAATAAAAGTATAGGGAAAGTGCACATAACCTAGCTTAAAACAATAGACTGTGCCACCCAAGAACAAAAAATGAAACCTAACACAAAGGAACTATCGATACAAGAATTAGAGAAAACAACAAACTATGAATGCGTATATATGACTGTGAATTGAACCGAAGAGAAGATGTTGCTAAAGAGGAGCTCATTGCGGCCTAACCATATAAACCACAAGGTGACATGACAAATCGCCTCCCATAATTTGGCACATAATCGACTTTCAGATGCGATGACGGATGACCAAGACTAGAGAAGCAAATAAGGTGATGACAGGAAGGCTGCTGCAACTCCCTACCATGCTCGGGTAGATGCCCAAACTTTAGAGGACCATGAACAATGGAGAAGCAAGTGTGAGCAGGACTCACCTGCTGCGTCACACTACAGGCACCCATAACTGAATCGAAGGAGCTTGCCATAGACTTGCAACAGAGAAGGAGAAAATTGTTTAAAGCTTTTATTCCTGAATGAAGATAATACTAGGTTTCGAAGCGCGAATGAGAGATCGAAGACAACCTCTCTTATGTTGCGCCGAGGCGCCACAGATTTTCCAAGAGAGAAGAACCATCCCGGGACGCTCGACCCCAACAACCCAATTAAGCGCGGGTTTGAGCTCTGGCTAACCGGAGCTTTGCAATGATTGCCGACTCTAAACCTACAGCTCGACCCCCAACTTTTTGACAAACTTCCCAGACAGTCTTACCGGATTTGGAGACCGACGACGAAGAATCACTAAGGACCGCAGAGATAGTTGGAGGCTTGAGGTTTCTGCGACGAAAAGTAACGTGTTTGAGGCTGTTCGACGTGAGGGATGGTAAGGTGGCAACAATGGTACCAATTCTATATATATGCTATCAAAAAATATGTTTTTAAATTTATTATAATAAAGTAAGCTTAGACCTAATAGGGTTGGTAATATAATAAGACTAACCTTTAAATTTACAAGTGTATTGGAGATATGGTCATTAGTCTTTGCAACAAACGCTATTGATATCATGTTTTCTTTTTTTTTAAAAAAAAAGTGGATGTGTGCAAAGTTAAATTGGATCACAAAAGTTGAAGCACAAAATTACTCTTGATCTTTTCCTGATTATAAGATATTTTTGAAGAGAATTCAAGCACCCTCTAAACGAGTAACTAGTGTGCTTAAGTTTTACAAACTACGTAAACGCAGTAGTCAAGATGTCGTTTTGTCAGAATAGCAGTGTAGGGTGTTCACGGTATCAAGTCCAGAAGGTTAACGACGTCAAGGAGGACAAGTCTTGGAGCGCAAGTAAGTTTCGAGCTTCCAGATCCAGATCTGAGAACGGGGGTGGGTGTTTGTTCTTGCAAAATGAACACACCAAAGAACGATGAGATCTAGGGTGATTCCAGGAAACCGCCTCGGGAGTGAGAGTAAAATTTCTTGCCGGAATCCACTGAGGAAAGCTTAAGAGCTTGGATAAAGGTCTCAAGAATATTAACTCAACTTGAGAGCCTGGAGGGAAAGATGAACTAATGAATCTCAAAGGATCAGGAATCAATTCTGAATCAAAGTCTGAAAGATGGGGATCCCTCTCTCTTACTTGAGATAGGGTATTTATAGGTTTTACCAATGGGGGCATGTGTCGCTGTCTGGAAAGGTGACGCCTTTTGGACCACATGTGGGGCCCACGTTACGAAATCACGTCCTCAGGTTCCCAGTCTTGGGATCCCAAATGCCTGATCCTCCTGTCCCGGATGTCTTATACCGAGTCTATAGCGATCGTGGGGAGCTCCCAATCGATGCGCATGCTGCTCGCTCGGTCCCCTTGGCTCTAGCCAGAGGGGAGGACATTTGCGGGTGAGGCTTTAGGCAACTTGGGTTCTTTAGACCTGGGGCCTTGGAAATATATGTGAGGGACTTTGGAGCTCTCTTTCTCATCCGAGGGAGACACTGACCAGCTTGAGACCGAATCTCGGGGCCCTGTCCTCAAGTCTGACCTTTGGGCCCTCTACGGTACATGGGGGAGAGTCGTGGCTGAGCCCAAGCCCTTGAGTTCCTCGGACGGAGTCACTCGGTTCGTTAGTGACGTGGCACCCATGCACCATGTGGCAGGCTCTGATTGGCTCTCTAGTGTTGTGATTTTCTGGGTAACATCAGTAACAATAGTGTATTTTTGTGTATATATATATATATACTTAAAACCGATTGTATGTAATATTCGTGATTGTGTCTTTAAATATGTAAATTAATTAGATAAACAAAACAGTACGTTTGCCGAATAGGATCATATATATTTTTCTTGGGTAGAAAAATGTTTGCATGCATTAAAAAATAGTCTTCTTCGTTCTCTTTGTTTCCCATCTCAATTGTTGGTCACAAGAGAATAAAAACCAAACCCCTATGCTCTTTAAACAAAAATATTAGATTTCATAATCCGATCAATTAAATTAATAAATTATGTGCACAAGGTACATGCATTGGTTATTCTACTATTTCTTTTGGTAACATATATCATTCTAAAATATCCACCCACAACCCAAATTATAATTTAAGCCATTGAGTTTAGATGTTATTTTCATTGTTAATTTATCCCCTTTTTTTTGGGTAAAATTTAATTTTGTATACATAACTGAAAATTACAAATTGTGGTCCAAATTTAAGTATTAAAATGGTTGATGTTCCCTAGAAAAATTTGGAGCAAAAGATTCTATATAAACACATGGTGTGTTTGGGACAATTTTTCGTACTGCAAATATGTGTATTGGGAAACGGTTTAGATAAGGAATTAAAGAGAGTGATATATAATTGTAATTTTACACAAATTTGCAAATAAAGAAACAAATTTGCAGTAATGGCTGGATAATATGATTATATGACTTCTCTTTTCCTGTACTAATTTTATTTACGAAATTTTTACTCAGTTTATATGTTTAAATCCATACTTGATTAAGTAAAACGGAGGTAAATAGCAGCGATCAACTAAGGTTAGGTAACGTAAGATTTACAAATTGATATAGTGTTAAACAAATGGTTAAGAAAATTATCAAAACTGTAGAGTTTTGATTTATTTTTCACATAGAAGGGTTGCGTAAAGTACGTTTGTATTTAAAGTTTCTTAAATCAAAATTGCATAATATTAATATTTTTCTCAATCACTTATTCAAAATTATATATTTTTAGGCATTTGTTTTGCTTAACTTTAAATAAGCCGATTTCTTTATATTTTACCTTTTACCTACTCAAATAATAAAAATAAAATGGAAAAATGTTATAAATATGATACAAATACATCGTAAGTTGAAAACCAATATATTTGTCAATCAATTATAAATTTTTTAAACAATTGTCTTTTCCATGAAGTTTTTAAAGCGGGTCTGCGACCAACATCTTTAAGTCATATCACACTTAAATTATTCATCATTGGAGCCGAGAACGTAGACTCATAAAAGCGGCAAAGCTTTCCTTACCCAACATACATGTATTATTCTTCGATTCCCATAAGTCGATATTGTTTCATACAGAATAACATATTCTAAATTTTATACAAATACGATGCTAACTAAGAAATATTATATACTATATCAATTAATTTATCATTGACTTGACTATTAATTGTACACAATTATGTCTTGTATATGTGCAAAAAAAAAAATGATAAGAAGATTATGATACTATATATGTGAAGCCATTATACATTAATCTCACTTTTCAAACTGTCCGAAGTACCAAATCTGTCCGAAACTGGCAAGCAATACCCCATTTATGCGAAACTGGCAAGCATTACCCCATCAGCCCGTAAATCCCAATAAAACCCGATGGCAAAACGGTCAAATCAGCAGATAAAAATAAAAGAATCCAACGGTGGAGGGCTAGAGATAACGCCTATATAAATGGCTCCAACGGAATCTAGTTGACATCCGACAAGCAACACGGCAATTTTCGTGCTCAGACAAAAAGCATTGAAATCAAAATCTCTTTTTCGTCCACTCTCTCTACTATAAACTCCATTCAAAATTTTCACTCCATTTTCAGTTCAGCTCTTCGAGGTAATCGAAACTCGAACCCAAGACATTAGAAAAAACAAACGTTTTTAAGTTTGAGTTTTATTTTTTTATCAGAACCAAAGTTTATGTTTTTATATGACCAAAAGGTCTTTCACTTTCTGGGCTACCGAATAGCTGCTACCCGAATTTGGCATCGTATCTGATTATCTTTTTCGTTTTTGGGTCTGAAAGTTTGAGAGTCATGCTCTGTTTTTGTATTATAATCTGCTGGAACGTACTGTTCTTGAGTGTAATGCAAGAGAACGGTTTTCAATTTCCTTGCTCTCATGCTGTATTTTTGTTTGTTTGGTTAGGATGTTGGAGAAGATGGTTGGTCTCAACCCAGAAACTGTAATTGAAGAATTTGAAGCCAAAACTAAGGATGCTGAGAAGGTTCAGATAGAGACTCTGAGGAAGATTCTCGAAGAAAATGGGTCTGCAGAGTATTTGCAGAATCTGGGTCTTAATGGAAGGATTGACCCTGAAAGCTTCAAGGCTCTTGTCCCGCTGGTCTCTCACAAGGACTTGGATCCTTATATTCAGAGGATTGCTGATGGTGACACCTCCCCAATTCTCACCGGAAAACCAATCACAACCATCTCATTGAGGTCATTTCTTGTTTAGCACATGAATTTTAAGTATCGAGTGTTTGTTTAAAATGGTGGTGAGTTTTGGTTCTGATTGATTTGAACCATTGTTGCAGCTCCGGCACGACTCAGGGAAGGCCTAAGTTTTTGCCATTCAACGACGAATTGATGGAGACGACCGTGCAGATTTATCAAACTTCCTATGCTTTTAGGAACAGGTATGTATGGACTGTGAAATTGTTGGTTAAAATTGTTCAACAAAATTTTAATTATGTGACTAATGTGCAGGGCATTTCCAAATGTGAAAGGGAAGGCTTTGCAATTCATCTACAGCAGCAAGCAATTCAAATCCAAAGGGGGCTTGGCGGTAGGGACAGCTACAACGAATGTGTTCAACAGTTCGAGGTTCAAGACAACAATGAAGGCGATACAATCCGAATGCTGCAGCCCCGACGAGGTCATATTTGCACCCGATTTCAACCAGTCTTTGTATTGCCATCTTCTGTGCGGGCTTATATTCTGCGAGGAAGTGTCTCTCGTGTCCTCCACGTTCGCGCACAGCATCATCCTTGCCTTCCGGACCTTCGAGACAGTATGGGAAGAGCTCTGTAGTGATATCTGGGATGGGGTCCTGTCCCCCCGCATCACTCATCCATCCATCCGGATGGCAATGTCGAAACTGCTGAAGCCTAATCCTGAATTGGCTGATAGGATATATAAGAAATGCTCGGGGCTTAGTAATTGGTACGGGTTGATACAAGAGGTCTTCCCGAATTGTAAGTATGTATACGGGATCATGACCGGGTCTATGGAGCCTTACTTGAAGAAACTAAGGCACTATGCAGGGGAGGTACCTTTGGTTACTGCTGATTATGGCTCTTCTGAAGGGTGGATTGGGGCAAATGTCAATCCCAATGTGCCTCCTGAATCTGCCACCTATGCTGTGCTCCCTCACATAGGTTACTTTGAGTTCCTTCCTCTCGGGAACGAATCCAACCCGGTGAGTCTTGCTCGAGTTCAGGTCGGGGAAGAGTACGAGGTCGTTGTCACAAACTTTGCAGGTACTAAAAATGCTTCCTGTTTTTGCATAACATTCTCAGTTTAGTATTCTATCTTGTTCCTTGCCATTGTTGTTCTTGAAAAACTTGCAGGTCAATTCTAGTTAATATGTTTTAGTTCAGATTGTTGCATTAAAACACATGTGGGCACTGCCACAAATTGTGCTCTTGTCAAACTTAAATATTATGCAACTTGCAACAATTTTATTGCTGCTATGAAGTCTTATACAAGGTTTCATTTATTATTTTGGTTAATGTGTACACTTGAACTGGATCAAATGAGACAAAATTTGCTTAGGTTATGTGACTAATTTAAGGTTTAGACACCTAATCTCATTAATGTATTGTGCTGTAGTTCCACACTTCTATTAAATTAACATAGATTGCACAATTTGTTGCATTTCATTTGAATATGGACAACTTGTGCATTTCTTAAACCAGTTTGATCCCAAGTACTCAATTAACTTGCAGGACTATACCGGTACAGGCTAGGGGATGTTGTTCGGGTTATGGGATTCCACAACTCGACCCCAGAGCTTAAATTCGTGCGCCGGAGCAATCTTGTGCTGAGCATCAACATAGACAAGAACAGTGAGAAAGATCTGCAAGTAGCTGTAGAAGAAGCAGCGAAAGTGCTGGCCGAAGAGAAGCTTGAAGTGGTTGATTTCTCGAGTCACGCGGATGTATCCAAGGACCCGGGACACTATGTCATATTTTGGGAGATCAGCGGGGAGGCGAGCCAGCAAGTCCTGCAAGAATGCTGCAACTGCTTGGATAAATCATTCTTGGATATGGGATATGTGATGTCGCGCAAAGTGAAGACTATAGGGCCTCTAGAGCTTCGGGTCCTCGAGAGGGGAACGTTCCAGAAGGTTCTAGAGCATTACTTGGCATTAGGGTCCGCAACGAACCAGTTCAAAACGCCCAGATGCGTAGGACAGATCAATCGTTTGGTGTTTGACATTTTGTGCAACAATGTTGCAAAGAGTTACTTCAGTACAGCATTTGAGTAGTTTTATGTAAGTGAAATATGGATGCTTTTATCTTATAATTAATAGTAGTGTGTTGTGCAATGCAAGGCAGTGTGTTTTTAAAGGCTATTTCCAGCATAAACTAATATTATGTTTATGAAATTAGTTTTGTATTTTATTGTTGATTACTATTTTTACCCTTCTTAATAATAAAACTTTTCAAATACGTTAGTTTTATATACCCTCTGAACATATTGTTCATTGTAGTGCAATTTTTAGCTATACGCGACGCATATCTTTTGCAACTACGATACTCGGTTCTAACTCAATATCAGATTCTAGATAACGACGTTGAATCAATAACGTTGAGTATGTGACATCCCGTTAAACAAACAACATTTAGTTATTTAAAGTAGCTAGCTAATTTACCACGAACAAGTCTAAAATTGTCATCTAAGAAAGTGGGTCAAATAAGTTTATGAAATTGAATCATAATCACATTTATAAAAAAATCAGTTTCACCAACTTTTTCACTCAAACCAAAAACCTTGCAACTCAAGCAGCTTGTTGAACAAAATTTTACCACAAAAAGAAAAGAAAAAGAGAGAGTTAACGATAGGTGAATAAATAAATAAAGAAATTGGATTTTGCTTGGTAGTTTTTATTTTTTGAAATCAACGATGCATCATATTCAAAATAACAACGTTTCTCACTGTAAAAAAAATGTCACCTTAAATTGAGACTTGAACTTGAGATCTTAAACAAAATTCAAAGTGTTTTATCAATTTTGTCCAACATGTCTCAGTCGTATTGTTGAACGCAAGTGCATGCACAAAAAGAAGAAAAAAAGAGTGAAAAAAATACTATTGTTCAAATCTGAATGTGGAAGAGGCCAAAGCTAAGCCTTATGATCATTGAAGGGCTAAGAGAGGTCTTTTTTTTTATTTTTTTAAATTTAAATTTAAATTTTTTTTAAGAGAGGTCTCTTCCAAGACACAGATAATTATAAAAAAAAGCTAAGAAGTTTCTTTATTTCACCTTTTACCTTGATGGGTTTCATGCAACACTCTCTTTGTCTTTAATGACCCTAAAGAACCGTCACTCTCAACACCAAAACACCTTGGGCAAATCAACATGATCTTCACCATCCAGATTTATACATTCCCAGAAAAAAAACATTATTTACTATTGAATTTTCTTATGAAAAAAACCTAAACGAACAAACGAAGATTCGGTCTTTAGAATCATATCTCAATAAGTCTCCACCTGCCGACACATGAGCATGTATGCATCTACTTGTACACTTATGCATTTCATATACAAATATTATAAGTTGAATTTGTTGTTTCAATGGAAGATCTAAATAAAATGTTAAATATGATTATATCATTAGCAAATAAGGAATCATGGTTCATATTATTTATGCTTTATCTTTTACTCTCTCTTTAGTTACACAACTTCCAAAACTTTGCTTTCCTCTCTCTTGCCCCGAATAAAGCTTCCCATCACACCAATCCGAACATCAACAAAGTAAGTATATAATGCTAGAATAATACTTATAATGGAAATAAAGCCAAAGTAAGAACTCAAAATAAAGTACCATTATTCCCAAGAAGAGAAACATAGAAACGACACATTATTCATTTCAAAGTTCAGTTTATACTGAGGCGATAGGTTCACATGAAATTACACATTGGAGAACCATGCTATTTGGAGCATCTCGCCCATAATTGTGACACTGCTCGCTCTACATATATATCAATCACACTCTTATACTTGCTCACTCATGTCTATAAGTCAGTCTTACAGTCGAGGAATGGTCATCATGCACAATCACGAACCAACTTGCATGCTCACTTCTTTGCTCGCTCATCCACTCGTTTTTAATTGGAGATCGCTTCTGCGTCCATAGACGGGAGATCGATCCATGGTCGTGTTCATGCCATCAAAAAATTAAACGTGAGCATTTATCCACTCTACCGTTTGTAACTCCCACTAAACGGATAGCATATAAACCTTTTTTCCCCGAATAAAATGATTTTTGGATTTCAGTTCCACTGCCATATCCAAAACCAAAAGCACAACGCACCTGACCGTCTTTAAAGCGTAAAGGAACCAATCAACGGCTAGTAAAAGTAAAAGCGGAACGGCGCCGTTTGTGGTTCATTACATTACGTGACAATCGTCGTACTTTATAAGTAGCGGATCATTGTTGAGAGTATTGGGTCGGGTGGGGCTTCACTTCAGTCTTTTTCTCAGAACCCAAACAAGAATTTTCCCACATTTTCTAGCTGGTCTCCTCTTTTCTCCCAGACCAAGAATTTTGTTTTGGCTCATTTCCTTCTGTTTCTCTTTGTGTTCCGGAGAATTGGTGAAACAGATACCAAACAAAACCCAAAGACAGGGACTTTTTTCAACTTCTTGCTCACAAGTTTTGGTCAAACCATTCTCCAACATAAATTCGTGCTCTTCAGCTCGGTTCTTCATCTTCTCCTTTTTTAACCTTCTTTTGTGGGTCGGGGAGTTTTCATCTAACCAATCACTCAGAGGGGAGTACAAGCTCTGTTTTTTTCTTTAATAATAGCTGTGGGCGTGTTTTTTGAGATTGTTTCGGGTGATGCATCTGCTTGTTTTTGGGTGTCTTGTCTTTGATTCGCTCTGAAATGTCGGAGTCCGGCAAGCTGCGGCTGGTTCGCTGCCCCAAGTGCCAGAATCTTCTCCCGGAGCTCGCTGATTACTTCGTGTATCAGTGCGGTGGTTGTGGAGCTGTTCTTCGAGGTACGTTTTTTTGGTATCTTCTGGTTTATGATTGTACTGTGCATAGTTGGTGGAGGATCTTGTTTGTCTCTTTAATTTTCCCATTTTGTTTGGTTGGTGATGAAATGTAGGAAAAGTAGAGAAATCATATTTTGGCAACCTAATATTGCTTAAAATTTGATATTTTTGGAATGTAACTAGGTTTCTTAAAACACCTTCTCTCAATTAAAAGTTTTAAGGAAGTGGTTTTGTTTTGGTTTCCTGATTTTTAAGAGTGGAGTTCTTGTCCTCTCAATTCGCAGCGAAAAATAAACCTCAGGAAACAGATTGCTTATCAGAGAATAATGAGGAAGAAAGGGCTGGAGGAGGTTCATTGAAACCCAAGGATTTGATGGAGGAAGGGCAAGTCCATGTGAGTGAAGCTTCGGTTGCAGATGTCGCGTCAAATGCTGACCATTTGGGACGTGATCAGAGGGGTTTGGAAGGCGATGATGTTGGATATGCTGAGAGAAATGGAGACCAATCAGAAATGCAGGCTACCGATAATGGTGTAGATATGAATGTCAACAAGGATGAGGTCAGCCATCTAAAGGGAAGAGAGCAAGAGGAATCAGTCTCCCAAATTGGCTATGCAAGTGGGTCTCATAGGTCTGGAAAGATGTCCAATTGGCGAATTGGGGAGCGAGGCAAGATGGAGGAATTGCGGAGAAACCCAAGAAGCCACACTTCAAATTATATGGACGAGGGCCCTTCTAATCATCATGCAAAGTCTTCCTACAGCTTTGGGGAGCCAGTGTGGACGCGTAATGATCCCGACGGAGTCCAGAGAGTTAAATACCTTGAACAAGATCGAGTTGAGCTTCTGAGGAAGCTGGATGAGCTGAAGGATCAGCTTAGTCGGTCTTGTGACGTGGGAGATAAACCAAAAGAAAAGGTTCCTCTAGATAGGAGAATGGTTCCTCCAGATCCCTATGGTAACTCCGATACTTGGCTTCCAGATGGTTCATTCGGCTCAAATCGAACTTCAATGCAACTTCTAGGGGCTGATAAACACGTTCCTGGACCTTCATATTTCAATCACTGTCCCGAGCAATTTCCTTATTCCAATAGGCATGAAAGAGCTATGCATGGAGTTTATCCTTCAATGCATAGTTCTAATCATATGCCTGGTAATGGAGATCCTTTTGCACCCCAAATGCTCATTAGAGCTCCACACCAGCTACATGGTCATTACCAACAACAATCATCTCATCCATACTTTTCTGGGCAATATATGGATCCCAACCCTGCTTCATTTGAACCATATCCTCATAACAAAATCTTTCATCAGCCTTCCTGCTCTTGTATCCAGTGCTATAACAAACATCACCAACCTTCATTGCCTGTTCCACGGGCAGCTTTCAGCCATAAAAGATTCCCGGACATGCAACAAAGTAATTCCATGATGTGCCATAATGATAACTTCACTGCATTTGGTTCGCATATTCACAACCCTAGGGCCTCCATTCCTTCCCAGTTGACTTCTCGTAACCCACAGATTAATACAAGTTGGCCAAGTGATGTTGACTCTGAAATGGGTGGTTATGTTCACTACCGTCCTCAGAGGGTGGTGCTAGCCAGTGGTGGTCGCCGTTGCCGTCCTATAGCTGGTGGTGCTCCATTTATAACATGCAATAATTGTTTTGAACTGCTTCAACTTCCCAAGAAAGTATTGCGTATGGTGAAGAAACAACAAAAAATACAGTGTGGAACCTGTTCGACAGTAATGAATTTTGCTGTTGCCAACAACAAACTACTTGTTTCTGTTCATACAGAAACAAAGAAAAGTCTTGTGGAGGTTGATGATTACTCTGATGGGATTAACAACGGCACTTCATATTCTCGCGACCCTATCAAGCGGACTAATATTACTTTCTCTTCTGACGATTTTGATAATTCTGGTTATGAATTTCAGTCACTGGATAGAGAACCTCCTTCACTGTCAACAGGAAAGGTTTCAAACTCAAGCAACCCTCAGGAGATGCAGAGCTTTCATTCTTCATCTTCCAGTATCTCAGAGAATGAAAACAGTCCAGACAGTTTAGTTGCTGCAGTAGAGGGGGCTCATTCTGTTCAGCAGTCAATCAATGCTGCACGGTCTCCACCACCCCCTGGTTCACCTCTTCAAGAACATTTTGAGTTTTCTTCTAATAACCATTCCGTGAACCGATTTGGGAAAGGAAACCGCAGTAGTCGCTCTGATCACGAGAAAGTTATGCCAAACAAGAAGGCAACTCGACAGAATTCTCTAAAAGAGGAATCTCTAGCAATGGAAATGGAAGTGTCATTCAATGAGTACTCAAATACTGGCATCTCTCAAGATTCCAGGGACTCAAGCCGAGAGGAGGATCGACCTAGAACAAACAAGGGAGGTGAATCATTTTTTACAAATATTATCAAGAAGAGCTTCAGAGATTTCGCTCGATCTAGTCAAACTGGTGAGCATGGCAAGTGTAATGTTTCAGTAAATGGCCATTCCATGTCTGATCGGTTGGTTAAGAAGGCTGAAAAGCTGGCTGGACCAATTCAACCTGGGGAATATTGGTAAGTATGCTCTTGCAAACACCAGTGCATTAATTCTAAATTTATTTGGTTTTATGAATGCTTTCATTTCTGTGATGACCAATGCATGCTTAATCAGAGTTTAAAATAGCTGGTTTTATGGTATTACACTATTACTGTTCAGTTACGTTGTAAGAAACCCAATTAAAAATAAAATATGCTTTCACAAAACTAGTTCCTGGTGCCATGCTTCCTTTAAGTCATAGTTAGTCCTGGAACTAAAAAGAAGGGTCCCGAATTAATATTGAATGGGACCATCAGATTTGTGCCTGAATTTATTAGCTGATTGAATGAGATTTAGATTACCTTCAACCAATTATTATGGACATATACTGGCTTCAAATTCATCATGTACTTGTAAAGTTTGATCTTTTTAATCCTAGGAAAACTTTCAATGTTGCACTATCTTACTGTGCTAATGTCTTTGTAATTCTCCAATTGCTTGAACCAGGTATGATTCCCGAGCTGGATTCTGGGGTATCAATGGTGGACCTTGTCTTGGAATAATTCTTGTAAGATCATCTATTTCTGTTATAACAGTCATTGGTGATTGCTCTTATTCCCATCTACAATATTGAAAAATGTCTTCCTTTTGCAGCCATTTATTGAAGAGCTTAATTATCCCATCCCTGAGAACTGTGCTGGGGGAACTACCGGTGTTTTTGTAAACGGTAGAGAGCTTCACCAGAAAGATTTGGATTTGCTTGCTAGTCGTGGACTTCCAACGACCAGAGATAGATCTTACATTGTTGAGATTTCTGGGAGGGTCTTAGACGAGGACACTGGTGAAGAATTAGATAGCCTTGGCAGACTTGCACCAACGTAAGTGCCAATGCGTTTACAACCCTGTTTCTCAGTGAATAGAATTGTTTTAAATATAAAATGCGGCTCTATTATTTATTTGATGTCATATATTAATACGAGGGATAGAAATTATTATCATCAACTAGTGTGACTTTCATTTCAGGACATCCTGAAACCTACATAGAGTAGAACCCTATCAAGTAGTAAAGAAATGCCATGAAATGTGAATCTCTTGAGCAAAAAATGCTCCTTATTTGCTTTGTTTATGAAATATTTACCAACTCCATTAGAACACGAGTTAAAATGTTTCGACATTTGAAACAGAGTTGAGAAGGTGAAGCATGGATTTGGCATGAAACCCCCCAAAGCAGTGGCGGGTGCAGCAGAACGTATTTGAGGAGATTCTTGCCTTGGCAAAATTGGATGCCATACCAAATTCAGTGTAAGGAAATAGTATATGTTTGGCGTGTTCCTGATGTCTGGTAGCTATTTGTTCGCTAGTTTTTAGTTTTTATGTTTGATTTGTTTCAAGTGTTGGGAATGTGACCTACATTGTGATTGTGTAAGTAAATTCTATAATTTTTTACACTTGATATATGAGAGTGCACTGCTAATTAACTGTATATTTTTGTTTCTACATACCATAGTTTATAAAATCCAAACTTCTATATGTGTCGGTCCGGTCTGTTTGTAAAAACATGCGTGAGACTACGATGACTCTGAATAAAAAAAATAAGACTAAATTAGTTTATTTATGTAACATGCAATGCAGGTCTATGGTGTGAACAAAAAAGAAAAAAGAATAGGATGCTCCACAATTGGTTCAGAGATTCACATTGCCTCTTGCATTATAAAACCACTATTTTCTTTCATTTTCTTTTTCACTGTTCATATTTTATATGAAACTTTCTGGGGATGTTTCAATATTGCATCATATTTACAGCTTAAAATTTTGAAGTTTATAGGTGTATATCCAATGATAATATGATTAATTTATTTGAAGGTAAATTTAGTTATTGGAATTGCTTCATTAATGGCATAAAGTTATGGTTATCAGAACAATATTTTAAAAAGGTTTGTGTGTTAGAAGACTGAACCTGTAATTTTATTTACACCAACCCTTTACATAGATACTATTAAATCTCAATTACAAATGGATAAAAACAAATATACTGCATGTGATATTGTGATGTGTGTATTTTATTTTAATACCTTTATGTAATAAAAGAAATAATTGTCTTGTGTCCCAGACTGAATTGAATTTAAGAATTCAATACAACCTGTCACTAGCAAAAAACATTCATTGTATAACTTCAAGACTCTTGCTGTAATATATTATACTTAAACTTTTTAATCAATAATTAAATACAAAGACATGTGACTGTGAGAACCATAATTTGGTTTTGTTAGGTGACAACAATAAACATTATATTTTATATGCAATGTGACACGCCACCAATATATATTTATTGTACAAAACTGAGATTGATGAGTGATTTTAGAAAATTATGTTAACTTCTTTGGCTTCACTATGCAATTGATCCAAAATTAGTCAAGAAATACAATTTTACACAATACAATAATTTTGTCTATGAAATCTGCAAAGTTTAGATGTCACATCTAAATCACATATTATAATTATTGACTTGAGTAGTATTCTAAGAAAAAAAACAACAAACTTCAAATAAAAGCAAGAAACCAGAGACTTTTGTAATTAAATTGTGCACAGAAAATTAAGTAACCATACCTAATTAAAATTAGTAGTTTAATGAAATGTATTAAAAGAAAGGTTAGTTTTGTTATTGTGTGTAAAATGTCATTAAGGTAAGGACATTTGTAGTGTCAACATCAAATTATTTACTACTACTATTAATTTATTTCATTTAACAGATCATAGCTAATTTAAAAGGGAATTGCTACTTCCATTTCTGGGAGAAACACAAGGCTTCATTACCAGATAACAGAGATTGTTGGCTGATACTCCATTGAAATGAGGCTTGATTCCAAATCTTTCTCATACCAAAACCAAAATCACAAGCACACCCATGTCTTCGTTAAGCTTGCCATCTCGTTTCTCTTTATGGGTCTCGCTTTTCGCCTCCTCTCTCCTCATTCAATCTTGTTTCCAACTCCATTTCTGGAGACACAGACACAGGCTGAGACACCCACCACTCTTGCACAGATCAATACAGAGTCCTCTGAAGATTCTTTGCCACCTGATTTCATATCAACTCAAGCTCAAGCTCTAGCTCAAGCTTTTGTTTCTCATTCTGATTCTGCTGGCTATGTTCCAAGCAACAATACCCAATCTTTTGAAAATGGTAATGGCATGTTCCTCTTTTTTTGCTTTTGTCTGGTTTGAGAAAATCCAGATCTTTGAACTCAAAATGGTTGGTGGGTTTTCATAAAAATTTCTCCTTTTGCAGTACTACTTGGATATTAACATTATCAATTATGGGTTTGTGGTTATATCTTTGTTGTGTGCTATGTGTTTGTTGATTTGCCTGTGAGACCAGTGATGTTTTCTTGTCTAGAATTGTACTGATTTTATGCACACAAATGAATGTATTTGCAGGTGAATGTGATATATTTGTTGGAGAATGGGTTAGGGACCCATCAGGTCCAGCTTACACTAATGAGAGCTGTCATGTAATTGAAGATCATCAGAATTGTATGAGGAATGGGAGGCCCGATTCTGGGTACCAATATTGGAGGTGGCAGCCCCGGGACTGTGACCTCCCCAAGTTCGATCCTCGCAGCTTCCTTCGTCTCATGAGGGACAAAACATGGGCCTTCATCGGCGATTCCATTTCGCGCAACCATGTTCAGTCTTTGCTCTGCATTCTCTCTCAGGTATAATACCATTTCAACTTTCAATTGTCTACTGCACTTCAAATTATGCTTCCATAGCTTATCATTCAAGCATAAACATCAATCCATTGTCTACTGGAATGACCAACAAGGACTGGCCTGAGTTGTGTCATCTTGTTGTGTGTCTCAACTTGTTGTTAATGTTGGTGGGTCATGCTCATAATCAGTATAGGTTTTGTTGAGGAGAACAGCTGTTTGTTTGATGGTTAGACTTGTGCTTTTAAGAGGTTATGAGGTCGATTTCTGGGCAGGTGTGGTTTACCTACCTTTTAAATACACAACTTGTTAAACAACTTATACTAATTTGTAGTTTTTGAAATCCATATTACATTCATCAGAGCTTCAAAATTTGCATTAATGGGTGTAAATACTTGTAGTTGGGAGAGACCAACCCTTTCCGTCAAAGTTACATAGTACTCCCTCTGTCTCAAAGTGGACAATCATTCTGGGACGAATTGGACAAAATTAGGCGGTATTGGATTTCTGAAATCTAGCTAAGACATGAGTGTGTTTCGCAATGTGAGAACCCGACATAGACCCTACAGCAGCAACCCGCAGCATGAACATTCTAAAGGTTTCTTGTGTATGGACCTACTGCAACTAGACATGTTCATCACACAACTTGCAATGGAATTGCTTCTGTCCTGTTTTGGTTTGTAGCATTATATTCTGATCTGTCCTAAGGTCCCACAGATAGTGTTTGATGGGATTCTAAATATTTTTGTGGCACAGGTGGAACCAGCAAATGAGGTCTACCATGATGAAGAGTACAAATCCAAAAGATGGCATTTTCCTTTTCACAACTTCACTCTTTCTGTAATTTGGACGCCATTCTTGGTTAAAGCTGCCATTTTTGAGGACATAAATGGAGTTTCTACATCAGAAATCCAGCTCTATCTTGATGAACTCGACCCAAAATGGACCGAGCAGTACAAGGACATTGATTACGCAGTGATCGCCGGAGGAAAATGGTTTCTCAAAACTGCAATTTACCATGAGAACAACACTGTCATTGGCTGCCACTACTGCCCGGGAAAGAACTTAACAGAGTTATTTGACTACGCATATCGCACAACTCTCAAGCTCGTTTTCAACTTCTTCTTGAGCTCAGACCACAAAGCAATTGTGTTCCTCAGAACTACCACACCAGACCATTTCGAGAACGGAGAATGGTTCAGCGGAGGGAGCTGCAACAGAACAGAGCCCTTTAAAGACGGAGAGATTGATATGAGAGGCATAGATGCGACAATGCGGGATATTGAGTTGGAAGAATATAGGAAGGCTGCAGCTATGGGAGATGGAAAGGCGGCGGATTTGAAGCTTTTGGATACAACGCGGCTTTCGTTGCTGAGGCCGGATGGGCACCCGGGACCTTACAGGCAGTTCCAGCCATTTGCAGAGAACAAAGATGCTCAAGTTCAGAACGATTGTCTGCACTGGTGCTTGCCCGGGCCGATAGACACTTGGAGTGATTTGGTAATGGCAACGCTACTAAACAGGCATAGTGGTTGATTTGATTTATTTACACAACCTCAGCTTAGATTTATATCCAGATGGCTTCACATGAACATAATGCAGTTTTGAAATCCAAAGCCATGAGGAGTTAGATTCACTTGATCATGTGTTATATGCAGTACACAAATCTGTATTTTCTATACATTATTCAATTATATGGCCAAATCTCATAATCCATGATAATGATAATAAATTGACAACTTTCAGTTCAGTTCTATGAACAGGTTAATGATGCACAACTTTTCTGAGTCAATATCTTAATGCACTAGAAATAACCAAAGATGGTCATTTATTCACAAAGTGATTCTGGGTCACAACATTAGTCACTTGGATTGAAAAACATACTGCAACTTGAAACATAAGTTTTATGTGGCAACAAACTACATAAACATATTAAATTTCATGTAATCAAATTGCAAGTCTACACCTCTCTTCTTTCTACTTGGTTTGTGGTTGAGTATTTGCATTGCTGTTTTCGAGCTTAAGGAACCGATCCTGCAAATTGCGATATATATAAATGAGATGTTTGACCAATAACCACCATCCAAAAGTTAATCCTATCATTCATTCAGATCTCTAAACAGCTCAATAGAGGACAATGCTCCACATTTACAACTAAATAAACTTAAGGATAATGCAAACATGAGTTAAGTACCATATTCAGTCTGTCACAGAGTTTCCAGGCATTTAGCATCTTAAGCAAAATGATATGGGCTACAATCTAAACTATTTCGATGCACATACTAATATTTTTTATGCAAGCATAATAAGAACTGGGGTATTCTTAAACCAAACCTTGTCAGTGTGGGACAAGTCTATTTTTTTTATTTACTCTACATAACTTACAACAAAAGCGAACAGTGTAAGGCTTTAAAAAGGTGGAACTGTGAGTTGTATGGAATGTGGATATTAGGAAAAAGGATTTGTAAAGCGCTACAACATATACAGATCTACACTGAAGAGCTACACCTACAAATCTGTGGGGAAAGAAGAGAACTGGAGGATATACTACTGGCAGACGAGGAAGATTTGATGAAAGAAAAGGCTTGGATTGCTTGGAAAGTAATACTTCCTATTTTCATAATGTGCTGATAGTCATACAATTGACTAGCTTTTCAAGCTACTTATCCTTACACGAAGATTAGGAAATTGTAGGTCTAGCTGCTGTGGTTATTATTGCAATATATTTACAACCAAGAGACAAGTCAACCTTATGCTATTCTTACAAACAATTATAGCAATGGCCACTGAAGAACATGATTCAAGGCTAACACAAATAAATTTACAAAGTGAAATATGGGAAGCCATTAAAGAATTATCGTCAAATAATGACCCAGGGCTGGATGGATTTACTGGAAACTTTATCAAAATAGATGAGACGTAGTTAAGAAGGATGTTATAGATGCAGTTCAGAGCTACTTTCCGTCCCCCTGTTTTACAGTAAGACATGGCTGGTAATTATTCCTATGATATGAATTTTAACACCAACAATGAGATGAGACCTATTAGCTCGTATTCCTTTCATTAAACAAGATTTCTCTCAAAGATCATATACATAAAACTCAGTTGGGGGCTACCAAAAGTCATAGAGAAGAACAAATTGGATTCACCATAGGTAGAAACGCCACAGATTGTCCAAGAGTTCAATACTATGTACTTTTGTGGAAATGTGACGATGAAGATTGGTTTTTCTAAGGCATATGACTATATGAGCAATTGAAATGGGATCTCCTATATTTCAGGTACTTAAGGAAGCTTGGAATTTTTACTTGGCTTAGAGATGTGTGGAGGTCTATTTGTACTCCATCAGCCCAAATGAGAATAGATATGGCAATTTCAAATCAACTGGGGGTGTATGGCAAAGGGAACCTCTTTCTTCTTTATTATTTCTAGTGGCATACGAAGCAATTAAGCAGGACATTAAAGAAGAAAATAGGCGAAGGACTTATTTGACATTTGCTGATTTCACATGCCAAGACTTGACTTGAGCATCTCACATATTCTATGTTGACGATATGGTGCTATATTGTAATGGGGTAAAAAGTCAATTGAAAATGTGATGTTACCCAAGGATTATGCTCAGGCTTCAGGGCAAGAGATCATTTTTTGGGAAATGTTCATATTTTTGCTGTAGTGCTTGCTCCAAAGGGTTTGTGAAAGAGTTGCACTATATACCTAGATATGCCAAGCAACCTTCCCTTGGAAATATACTTAACGGTCACTATCTTGAAAGGTGCAACTAAAGTTGGCTACTTTGATAGTCTAATTCAAAAGAGAGAACAAGAACTGAAAGCTAGCAAGCTCAATGGTTAACTCATGGTGGAAGGATGACCTTGATAAATAATCTTTTCAGCTCAAACCAACAGATTTTAATCTGACATTTGGGTTCAAAGAAAACAAAGGAATCTATAATCTAAACATTTTAGGGCTGCAAATCAAATCTAAACATTCAAAATAAGAAATCGGATCTAAACTCAAATCATTAGCGACAAAGCACAATATCAAATAAATAGATCCAACGACACACGATTAAATCACTAGAGGCAAGAGAAAATGGAATTAGGGTTTCGAGAATCCAGAAGACATTTACATATAAAGAGAGATGAAAGGAGTTACGTTATCAACGAAGAGGAGGTTGGCGACGACCACAGCGCCGACGATTGATCCCAAAATGGTGACCGGTCCGGTCAGAAGGCTCCATTTTCTGTATATCATCTTCTTCTACAATTCTGCAACTGCAATTGTAATCACCTCTGCTATCTTCCCAGGAACACAGATTGTGGATTAATATACAACTTATATGGTATTATGGGGTTGGGCTTTTATAGGCCCATTGGGCTAAATTTGCAGGCCCTCTACTACTGGGCTCAGTTCAAGTTCACTATTAAATATACAGGCCTAGTCGCCTCAAATTTTGGACAAATAAACCGTGACAATATGGTTCTTGCACCAGCAATCGCAGCTTCAGTCATGTTCTTGAAGTCGCGACCCTCGGTCTGTTGCATGGGAAAACAAACTGGCAGCCAGGGGCGGCCCAACGTCTTCGGGGCTTAATCCGAAACATTAGTTTGAGGCTTTTCATATAAAATTTATTTTTCTAGCTTTTTTACTTGTAAATTCTTTTACTAAATTTTTATAATCAATTTGTTGTAAAAAGTCTTTTTTAATGGATAAAATAGCCGATCCATTTAATCTTTGTTGTGACATTGTTGATCTTAAGTAATTTTTTTTATTAATTTTAGTTTTAAAAAACTTCTTTCTGTTGATGCAACAGATACCGGAATCGTTAATATTATTCTATATGCAATATATGTATTTTATGAAAGAATTAATTTTTTTAATATAATTGAGTATATCAATGGGAGTGTCATTTTCTATACGTACGATTTCTCTTAAAACTCTTAATTCTGAAAACAAATCAAAACTGTCAACATCTGAACAAGAATTGTGTTTCAAGGAATTTTCAAGATTAAAACACCTATCTTTTAAACTG
>JAYMTA010001250.1:0-20950 GCA_036897625.1 Pelargonium cotyledonis
GAGAGAGAGAGAGAGAGAGAGAGAAGGTTTAGGTTTCTTTGTTTTTGTTTTTTTTTAATTGCTAAGGGCTTATTTTGCTAATGAAAATGGGGGGTATAATGATCTTTTAGACCAAATTATCAGCAAAACTAACCTATCCTATTAAGTGATAAGTTTACCGTGATTAATTGAAATGCCATTTCTATTTCCGAGACTATGTGTTTTAAGTCACAAGTTCACGAGGAATATCTATAATTTAACCTAAAAACTTTAGTCTCAAAAAGATGGTCTTAAATATCTAGGCCCGACAAAGTGTCTCGTTTCTAAGAACGTACGGATCCAAATTGGACAATGGGCCAGGGTCGGGTTTTAGCGGCAACCACAGCTCCTCCTTTCTAGTTTCTTCTACTTGTACTGAGAGTGTGGCGAGAGCTGAGAGCTACCGAGTTAGGGTTCTTCTTGCTTCCCGATCACTATCTAGGGTTTTGCTACTACCAGTCTCGGTATACACCACTAGTCCTCATTTGTGATTTTTTCGCTAACACTAGTAAAATCGAGATTTGTCAACACAAACTCACCGGAAAATGTCTGTCGATATTCTCGGTGATCGCCAGTCCGGCCAGGACGTTCGCACGCAAAACGGTACTTCGATTTTTTATTGCCCTTGTTCATTACTTATGCTGAGAAAGATAGTATAATCATAGTGTCCGGATCACATGATCGTTTCTCTAGCAATGTTTTTATGCATTGAATTTTTGCTTCCCTTGGACAGTTGTGGCCTGTCAATCAGTCTCCAACATCGTGAAAACCTCTCTTGGACCGGTTGGACTCGACAAGGTATTATCAATGCCATATTTAGTTCAAGGATCTTAAATGACTTGATGTAGTACACAGATGGACTCGAAGTATTTTTTTGAACCTAAGTGTGTTTTGTTGTCTGCATATTATAATTTTTACAAAAAGCTGTTTTTTGAAGAATGTTCCTCGTTGACATCAAGGGAATGGTTTTGCCATGAATACACAGTAAATATGGTATGGCATGTCTTCAACCATGCTGAGTTTTTGAGGGTTTCCCTTGTAAAATGTAGACATAAAGTGAATGTGTTTGCCAGTTGCCACAGATACATGATAAATATGGTATAAAAGCACGCTGAGGTGCGGAATAGGTTCCAATTCCGTCAGTAATTGCAAGTTGGTGAAATTATCAATACTTGCATGTATGTTGTAGTTCAACAGTATTTAAAACTAGGGTTTAGAGTAGAAACATTTGATGAGTGACATGCCAAGGTCCATTTACTCTTTGTTTCTTATCTTGGTCTGGATTTATATGCGAGATTAATATGTTTCTCTTAGTTAATCTTAAATCTTAGCCAAACCAACCTTCCAGTTGACTTGATCTGTGCATTCGTGCCATATGGTCCTTAAATGATGTTTGGTTATTCTTGAGTGGTTCCTTTAGCAGTTGCATCTGCACTGTCAATTGTAGTTTATTTTACTAACAACTTGATTTTGATTTGAATATTTTGTTGCTACTGAGTATTTTGTGTCATCTCTGTATATAAGGAAGTGGTGTTAACTGGCCTCTGTTGATGATTGCAATTTTTCAGATGCTAGTTGATGATATTGGCGATGTAACAATAACAAACGACGGTGCTACTATACTCAAGATGTTAGAGGTTGAGCATCCAGCTGCAAAGGTAGATTGTTGGTTGCTTTTGTGCTACTGATGATTAGTAGTAGCATCTCTTCTCCATCTGAAGTGACTATTAGTTTAATATTCCTTACATCCATTGCTTCTTGTGGAGTATAGGTGCTTGTGGAGCTGGCTGAACTTCAAGATCGAGAAGTAGGGGATGGGACTACCTCAGTGGTCATTGTAGCTGCTGAGTTACTCAAGGTAATCTGTCAATAGTGTGTGTGCTTTCTGTTGATTATGTTTCATTTCCGCGCTCATGCTGATGTGATGTTCTGTTCCTTCTCAAACTCTTTAGTTTACTCTTATGTATTGAGAAAGAATGATGAATGACGAGTTTGTAATCTTTACATTTGCAAATGTTTTGCAGAGAGCAAATGATCTCGTGAGAAATAAGATTCATCCTACATCAATAATCAGTGGATACAGAGTGAGTTTTCTAAAGCTAGGTCAAATATTATTTATGCCAAAGCAAAAATATCCTTTGCATTCAGACTTCATACTTTGTAATCTGTCATTCTGTCTCTTTTGGCATTTTTAAGATATAAATGTGGTTATTACAAGTCAATTCTCCCATATATCTTGTGTTGTAGATATTTACTAATTTGTTTTCATTTTCAACAGCTTGCTATGAAGGAAGGATGCAAGTATATCGAGGATAAACTCGCAATGAAGGTACTGTCTCTTAACTAATTAAAATTATCTTATCAAAGAGCTAATACCACGTCCTTACTCTTATTACATCCTGTCTTCAATGTGATACGATTTATTTTATTCTATGTAACAATTCTTGGTAATGGTACTTGTATATTTTTTCAGGTTGAAAAGCTTGGAAAGAATTCACTTGTGAACTGTGCGAAGACAAGTATGTCTTCTAAGTTGATAGCTAGTGACAGCGATTTCTTTGCAAACTTGGTAAGTTAAGTAACTTATTAAGTGTGCTATTTCGATTCTTCAAGAGATTGATTTTGAAAATTATGCTATCTGCTGCTACCTGCATAGCAGTTAACTGTTGGGCTTATAATTTGGTACTCACTGCTGTGTAAAGGTTAAATCAGTTACTGCTGCATATGTTGGAAGTAATCAACCGTTAAATTCCTTTTTAGGTCGTTGATGCAGTTCAATCAGTGAAGACAACTAATGCACGTGGGGAGACTAGATATCCTATCAAGGTAACTTTTTGTGCAAGTATCAAATTATTAGTCAGGAATGTTGTTCTCTGTTATTACTTCTATCATTATTAATGTGGTGCATATTACTTCTGTCATTATTAATGTGGTGCATATTACTTTTTAGAGACTGCTGGTAAACTGATTACTGACCTGATAATATAAAAAATGTTATATCCATGAACCATTATATTTAAAATTTTAAACAATGAGTTGCATGGTGGAAGGTATATGTATTTGTTTCAAACTCTATTCCTATTTTATTGGTTTATCTAATTTCCATGAGATAGTCAAGTGACCCTGATCACATAATTTTGCCATGCTTGCTAATTTTCAATGCAACAAAGTGACACCCATACAGTCATATCAAAAGCGTTGCATAGTATATTCTAGTTTGAAACTAGTTACTGAAATTTCACAATAGCATGATGCAAAAAGAGATTTTTACATGTGTGGTCAAATCACCTTTTGTGTATGTTCATATACTGTCACAACTTAGACTTGGGGTAAAAAAATCAAGTCTCCTAGTGTAGATATTTTAGGCAAGAAAGACATCGAGGGGCTCAAGTTCTATTCAAAAGTAAACTCAAGAAAGAAATCAAGTAGCTCAAGTTCTACAGTGTTTAATCTTTGTTCTCTGCAGTTGTTCTTTGCCCTCCATTAGTGATGATATCCTACTCTTGATGTCATAGGGTATCAATATTCTTAAAGCTCATGGAAAGAGTGCAAGAGATAGCTACTTGTTGAAGGGCTATGCACTAAATACTGGTCGTGCAGCCCAAGGAATGCCTACTCGGGTTGCCCCAGCAAGGATAGCTTGCCTTGATTTCAATCTTCAGAAAACCAAGATGCAGATGGGTGTCCAGGTCTTGGTTAGTGATCCAAGGGAGCTTGAGAAAATTCGCCAAAGGTGACAATTTAATCATCTTTGACCTTTCTGCTTGTTGTGTGGCTTTGATTTTTTTTTTGCTAGTGTCCGTATAGATGACTGAGAATTACTGTGCGTTTATGTATTGGGGGTTGGAACTTGGATGCTGTGGTTATGATCTGTCTTTCAGCAGCTTCGTAGGAGGTCATTTGAATGTGCCCTTTGCTAATTATTTGTTTTAGCTCACCCTACATAATAGGTTATCGAGTACCTCTTATGAAATGAATATTGATGGCTTATTTCTATGTTGCGTACTGTATTTGAGGGTACAAATATGGCTCACGGTGGTTCACTGTTTAATAGCTAAGGTTTTAGATCCAAAGCACACCACAAATCGTCCTTTGACAAGACCTGATTTTCATTGCAATATGTAGTAGTAGTACTACTAGTCTATTACTACTACGGTTTGCTGTAAGAGATCCACACATTAATGTTGAGTCTGTTGGATGAGTATAGCAACATGGTACTAGGCACAATCTTACCAGCCATATTACTATTCATCTCATTCTGAGTATACATGTGTGGCCATGTTTATACACACTATTACACATATAACATAGTAGTAAGCAACAATATGGACCGGTCGTTATATTAAGTGTAGCTCAGTTGAGAACCAAGTCTAATTTCCATTTGCAACTGATGTTTAATCTTCAATGTTTGTTTAGTGTGTGTCTTCAGATGCATTTGTTATGAGAACTTTTTTGGTGCTTTATTGGCTTTCCCGAGGCACTTGAAATGGGATTATTGGTTATTTTATTGATCTAGAATTATTGATTTGTGATCAATTTGTTCATTTTGTGGATGATTTACAGTATATTCTATTTTATTGATCTGGGATTATTGGTTAGACTTGGGATACAATTCTCACAACCTTATGATTTCTCCCAGACATCATCGAGATGGTTGATGTCATTATGAATTTGGTTCAATGTTGATTTGGTCATTTTTTTTTTTTTGCAGAGAAGCTGATATGACTAAGGAGCGCATTCAGAAGCTTCTTAAAGCTGGGGCTAATGTTATTCTTACAACAAAAGGGATTGATGATATGGCCCTCAAGGCAGGTTATTGTGGTTGTTTGAGATTTTTAGTATTACATCCCCTCAGGGTTAGCCAGTTGTGCATATGTAATGTTAATGCAAGGCAAATAACTTAATATTTTCAACTGTTTGTTCAGTACTTTGTTGAAGCTGGGGCAATTGCTGTGAGGCGTGTACGGAAAGAAGATATGCGACATGTTGCCAAGGCAACTGGCGGAACTATGGTATTGTATACTTTGCAATTGATTTATCCTGTCAATATCATGTCATATTTTTTCAATTTGAACATACTGGGGTGATTAAAATTGTTTTGATTTTGAGCATTGCACAATATTAATACCACACTGTTAATAATTTTTTTACTCAACATTATGATAATGATTTGTTTTGCTTGTACTCTTTAAATTAGTGATTGTCTATTATCATGGCTGAGATCCTTTCTTGGTTGGAGAAGTTGACATTGTTGTATTTGGCATGTAGGATATGTTATTAGTCGTTTAACTACATGAGCTCGCTGTTGCAATTTTAGCTCCTTTGCTAATGTTGAACAATCAAACTCCCCACACCCTCTTAATTTTTATCTGGTAAAAAACTCTTAGAGTGCTTGTTGTTTTTATGGGGTCTCCTTAAAGATCAAACTAGAAGTAGTAATGAATTATCTGCCCTAGTGTTTTTGGATTAAGATTATCATTTTTAGCAGATTGATACCTTTGTTGAAATAAGGATGTACAGGTTCTCAGCATAAACCATATTTGTTTCTCTATATGGAACAATTGTCCCTTTGAGTATATGTGAGCTCTTGCCTGGTGTAGGCTCAATTTTTTTATGTTCCTGTGCATTCATTCTCTGATTAACTATTGGACCACGTATAATTTCTAGCATGATAGTTGAAAGGATATCTCTTTCTTCATTTATGTTTTTTTTATCACCCTCACGTTATTTATGTTGAAGGGGAATGCTTTATTATTAATGTACTCATGTATGTTAGAGCCTCAGGGCACAAATTATTTATGTTCCTGTGCATTCATTCTCTGATTAACCATTGGACCACTTATAATTTCTAGCGTGATAGTCGAAAGGATATCTCTTTCTTCATTTATTTTTTTTTTATCACCCTCATGTTATTTATGTTGAACGGGAATGCTTTATTATTAATGTACTCATGTATGTTACAGCCTCAGGGCATTCTTGAATTTTCTAAATCCTGGATATTTCTTATGTTATTTATATCGTGCCATCATTTGAGCCTTTCCATTGTAATTGACAGTAAATTTTTGGTTTTCTTTGGTGTGCCAGTTTATCTGGGAATTTTGTGCCTAAAAGATTGATGCCTGCAGGTTTCAACATTTGCTGATATGGAAGGTGATGAAACTTTCGATCCATCACTTCTTGGATATGCCGAAGAGGTCGTGGAGGAACGTATTGCTGATGACGATGTGATTTTGATTAAAGGAACCAAAACTTCTAGTGCAGTGAGTTTTTTTCCTATCCTCCAGATTCTGGGATCAGTTGGACTGTGGGATGTAGTACAGAGAAATTTTTAAAGTTTGAATGTGCCAGAATCCTGATCAATATATGGTTCAGGCTATCCTAATTTTTCCATAGCACATATCTTTTGATAGGAATATTGAAATAAAGAATTGTTACCCATGCTTGGGTTCTTAGGTGATGTCTGTTGCATGGAAATGCCAAGTTCTATATACGTAGTTTAATTTTGTTTTGTATTTTTTCAGGTTTCTTTAATTCTTAGAGGTGCCAATGACTATATGCTTGATGAGATGGAAAGAGCACTTCATGATGCTTTGTGCATTGTCAAGAGGACCCTTGAATCTAATGCGGTAAGTTGAAGAATTTGGTGAACTTTTATGCAACATTTTGTTTGATTATTTTGAACAGCATGTCCATGAATTCATTTATCCATGCTAATTAGTGTTCTTTTGTCATATATTCAATATAGGTGGTAGCAGGGGGTGGTGCTGTAGAAGCTGCTCTATCCGTGTTTCTGGAGCATTTTGCTACAACTTTGGGATCACGAGAACAGTTGGCTATAGCAGAATTTGCTGAGTCCCTACTTATCATACCAAAGGTTAAATACTAATTTATGAATTTTTTGTTTTTTCCTCATCCTTACCCTGTGATCATTGTTGCTTATAAATAGAAATATCCATTTCAGGTTCTTGCTGTAAATGCAGCAAAGGATGCTACTGAGTTGGTTGCAAAGCTCCGAGCTTATCACTACACAGCACAAACCAAGGCTGACAAGCAACATTTATCTGGGTAATTACATACTTCTGCTTACACATTACTAATTCAATTGTCTTGTTTTCCGATTTCCTTTGGTAGAGAACTCTTAGTGGAGTGATTCCAAAGGTTTCTTAGTCTGAGACTCTGAACCTTCGGCCCACTTGGCTATTTGAAATATAAGCAACTTGTGGCTGCCGGTTAGTGGCCGCTGTATTACGGAATATGGCGAGGGCCGAGGGTTGTGGGTATCTACTGCTACATTGAATCTTGTTTAGACACTGGCTCTACCCTTGTTCAATTTTTATTTATTTATTCTTGTCCATAGTGCTATATGTTAGCTCACGATTCCAACAAGCAGCAAGACTCCATTTATCAAATTATCACTTTCAACATTTTATTACAGTACTAAGTTTCTTCTCCATATTTTAGACATAAAAGCATTTTACTTTTTTTCCAAGCATCTTTATTCCATGCTCTTTGTTTTATACGCGAAGCATTAAAGGTGTCGAACATGCTCCCTTCTTACTGCCTTTACGAGTACTCAGCTTTTAGTGTTCATTGCAGCATGGGGCTAGATCTTTTGAAGGGAACTGTGCGCAACAACTTAGAAGCTGGAGTTATTGAGCCATCCATGAGCAAAGTAAAGATAATACAGGTAGAGTAAAAAAAGATAATAAACCTCAATCTTTGATTTTGATTGAATTTCCCATAAGAGCATAGCTGTACTAAATAGGTGTATATATTTGCATCACAGTTTGCAACTGAAGCTGCTATTACTATCCTCCGAATTGATGACATGATCAAGCTTGTCAAGGATGAAAGTCAAAATGATGAATAGGTATTGATCTGTCCTAAGATAAAGTTTTGGTTCTTTTCCGACAGAGACTGGCTTTTGGAATTTTGTTTCCTAGGATTTTTCATCCTCTTCCCCTCCGTTTTAGGGTTGTTAACTAGGATTTTTTTAAATTCCTTGATTGTGTGCCTGTATTTTGATGAATTCCAGAGAGTGATGTCTGACTAGTCTTGAATATATTTTTCTATTATATTGTACCTTAACTATGATGTGTTATTGAAAACTAATTTCATTTTTGTGCAATGCATTACAGAGCTCTCCAATAAGTTTTTCACTTGTCATTCTGCTTCTCAATGCTCCACAATGCACAGTACTGAATATATCTTATGATTGCAGCTACAAAATTAGGCTTCAGTTTCAGGGTGTGCAGGTTGCATCCATGAAAGTTCACATGATCCAACCAAGCCCTGCACACTGGAAATGCGACGACTTATTATGAGAATAGGCCCATAAGAGACAGTATAGTATCACTGTCCATCTGTGGGACGACGTGACCTAGGAAATCAAACATGTTTTGCTAGCAATTTTTCATGTATTACACTCAACAAAAACATGTTAAAATTTAAACATTCTAGCAATTCGATCCCTCTTATGCAATTAAGAACAGTGTACAACACTACTAAACAACTCCCTTGAACGTATAAATAATCATTCATCCAACCATTTTTTGGGGGCTTGCCCTTTCCCTGAAGCGTATGATTTGGTTTAATGTGCCTTGAAGGATTCTCCAATCAAAAGAGCCTGCAACCTGTCAGCATGAAATGCAAATGAACTTCGCATAACATACAAAAGTGTGTCCAAAAGGAGGTCCATCCATACAAGAACCTCGTTTTCCATTTACATCAGAAGGGCTGAAACTTTGCAGGATCCTTCAGCATCCGTCTGCTCTCTTCCACCATTTGTTGCTTTCAGCACTGCCATTCCTTCTCCCAGCTCTGCACAAACATATATTCCGATGGGTAATTAAACAAGCAAGGGAAAATATATACTACCTCCGTTCCAAATTAAATGTCGTTTTAGAGTTTTTCACACATATTAAGAAAAGTTGCTAAATGACTTTTATACCCTTAACTAAAAGACACAAAACTCATCATTGATAGTCCATTAATATGATATTAAGGTAAAAAACTTTTCATATTCTATGTGAAAGTTATTATGACAAAGGGCATTATAGGAAAGTCATTGTAAATGTTTGGTAAAAGTTGAAAGTGACATTTATTTTAAAACAAAAATTAGACTTTAAAACGACATTTAATTTGAAACGGAGGTAGTATCATAAAAGAATGAATGCAAGATGTGGTCAATAGAATATAGGTTGCAAATTAGGAAACGCTGAAGATCATAAGAATGCTGAATTGGGCTGGCTCTTTCAATTTGCATAGGTTCATGAGATTGTTGTCCATCATGAAATACTGAATATTAAACATGTTTAATTGATCAAAATAGATTTTACAGATTTTGTGACCTCATAAACAATACAACGCATTTTCCCAGTGTTTTTTTTTTTGGCTTCATGTAGGAAAGGATAAGTTCGGGAAGTAATCAATTTTTACTTTTGTTAAGATTTGACTTTTATGGGACATGTCAAGAAAATGGATAAAAGTTAGGTTCAGCTTGTAAATTTGCCAATATTTTGAAGCAGTTGAAACTAGAAAACTTAATAGGGCCATATAATACCTGTTACTGCTCAAGCAAACATCTGCACACAATCTATTGCTTAGAGATCCCATTGGACACAGATGAAGTTCCTTGCTCAATACACTGGATGAAGGAAATCATGATCAAATTGAGGATTTAATCTAACAGATCACGCTAATTTAAAAATAGATGCATCAGTACTATGATATAAAATCTTTTATAAGATGTCAAAGAAATAGATAAATGGGTACAAGAAAACTAAATAAACTAAACCCCTTGGTATGAACTAAATCTTTTTTATTATTTTATTTTATTTATTATTATTTTTTATCGGCGTATGAACTAAGTCTTACCAGAACACATAACATTGAATGATATATATAGACACCAGTGAATAAGGACGGTCAAACTTAGATTTATTAAACACACACACACACACACATCGTCACTCGTAAGTGATGGTGGTTTTAGAGCTTCAATCTTATCATAAAGTTCACAAATAAGATCTCTTGGGACCAGCCAGTAGGATCTGAGGCACCATTTAATTTGTTTATGTTGAAGAAATCAATTAGACTAAACAATTCAGAGGGTTAAAATATTGATTGTACCTGAAGCAGATATCCATGCAGCCAATCCAATGTTTGAGGGAAAGTTGTTGCTGAAATATTAACAACTGTCAAACCCTGTTTCAAGAAAATCAGAGAAGCAGATCAGAAGAACTCTTAAGGTGTGAGAAGTTACAAGCTAAAATTAACAAATTCCCTGATTGTAATAGCTAGAGACTTTGGGTTTTCAATAAACTACTAAAACCCACATAATCCTAAAACCGTAGCAAGTTTGAAGGCATTGTTGTGGGTATCCAGAAGCCAAAACAATGAGATAGACCACTGACTCTAAAAACAATCATTTCCCACATAGAAAAGAAATTATCATTTCGTGTTAATACAAGTTAATCCTGCACTATAAATATTCCCAGTATGATTTCCTTAGAGTAGTGAGCACAATCAAATTTAAAATATATTAGTAACTTGTCCCCTTTCAGATTCTCAACATTTCTAATCCATGAAATTTCTTTCATACGATTGATTACAGTGAGCTATTCATGTGATTTGAAGGCTAGTCAACTATTATACCGTTCCTCGTTATTCGGAAACCATATGAATGATTCCACATCTAGAGAACTTGAAGTCTTGAACACATATATATTCTTGTAAACTTGGAATTTCTTGTTAAATTCCATATAACCAAACTGCTTGACAAATACATAACTCTATTTTATTAGTATCCTTCTTCCCGAAAACTTAAATAAATTTATTAATTGTAAACATTTGAAATATTTATTTTAATTCAAGCAGATGGCAATTTAATATTCATAATTAACAATCATACAAGTTCCTATAAGGAAGTTTCTAGTCAAGACCCAGGAATTTCCACAGATGAATAAAAATTTCCATGTTATGCAGTTATTCTTCACTTGTCCGAATAATCAGTAAATCAAAACTCAAAATTCAGTTTCTATCGAGGACCACCAAGTCTATATAAAGAAACGGTCGGTAAAGTGTAAACGAAAGGTTTGATTGGGTTGGTCTATATGGAACTTCAATTTTCTGTTTCCATCTCTCTTGGTGAATGGTGGCACTCCTTTTTACTTCCCAAAAGTGTGAGGACTGAGAAGGGAAGGGGTATTAAGTTTCCTAATGAATCTTTTGATGTTTCAACATTATCCCAACTAACTAAAAGAACAAAGTCGGGCATGGATAGAAACAACAAAGAGTCATGTTATTTTCTTTCTACCCATTCAACTCCTGGATCCAACCATCGAATCTTAGTCATAGACTAGACACCTAATCATAATTATTATTATTATTTTGGTATCAAGGCACCTGGTTATATATATATAGATATATATATAAACTCCAAACAAAATCAGATCAAATATAATAATACATTTATCTCATAACTGACATTATAATTCAATCATAGGCACCCCTTTTTACATCTAGGGATGCCAGATACAAGCCCACTTGCACCCTGTAATATCTGTAAGGACATAATTAAATAGGCATACCTGTGACTTGAACTTGCAAATATAGTCCTGAATAGTTTTTAAGTTGGCAATAAGCTTATCTTTATCCTGTAGAAATATAAAATATATAAATGCAAGAAAAGATATCACATTATCCTATACAAAAGCAAGTATTGACAATTTTATGCAAGTACCTGAACTACACATTTATCACTAAATGTACGTGCTGAGATCCACTCCTCTAATAATGCCTACAAAATTCCAAGAATGTAATAAGGGGAGATTGGATATAATCTTAAAAAAAATTAGCTACTTTGATGAATGTTTATTAAGATAGTAATTTCAACGAAGTCTTTCACTGTAACCAAGATAAATAATACAAGAATCATAAAGAAAACACCATATTGCCTTGCAAGAAAAGACTAGCTACCGGAGAGACTTTATATAGTTTTTCTCAAGTACAAAAGAGCAAACTTCCCAACTCTCCAATTCCATGGCACGTTAGATTTCTACTCTTAGGCTGCATGAGGCTAAATCATACTGTTACATGTGCAAAGATCAAGAGAGAATTCCAGAAACTAGCAGTGTTCAGTGAGCCACAAATGCATGTTTATCCAATGATCACTGCCACAATTTAATCTGACCTCTCAAAGCATTCAAGACTCACTGCCACCCCTACCTCCATGAACATTAATCATGAAAAAATTATGAAACGTCTATAATTTTGTTCTGGTAACTTCAAAATCAAAATGACAAAATGTGTAAGATTTCTTATCCTGGAGTATGGCAAGTTATATGAAGAGTCTAATACTCCAAAAGCTAGAGTTAGGTCACTGCAAAATACAATCACCATTCAGCGACAAGTTACCTGGCTTAATTTAGACTTCTAAGCTGAGCAAGAAAATAATTCCAAAATTTCCCGCTAATAAAAAAAGGGCACATCCAGAAGCCCAATGAATTTAAGATCATAAAGCTAAGCCTGGCTCTTGAATGCCTTTCAGAGAATAATCCTGGCCATTTTGTTTACTTCAAAAAAACTAATTAGCAGATAACAGCCCTTCTACATCATCAGAATGAAGGGACAGTGAGGACACAACATTATCTGTTCTGAGCCACAAAACATACCATTCATCTGTTTAAGAAACACACATGCACACCTATGCAATTATTTGGAAAGAGCATTCACAAACCTATTTCATCACATATATCACTAACTCCAGAAAATAATATAATAAACACTGAAAGAAAAGGTAAACACACCTTATGATCAAATTGAGCCATCTTCAGAACTATAGGCACAATTATTGGGTCAGCACCAAGCTTCTCTTTATTAGCAGCCTTATTTTTTTCTGTCTCAGTTTTTCTGGCAGTTTCACCTGCACGGCCAGAAAACAGTAAAGCTAGCTAACTTCATCTCTAATTCATCGTCTGATATCTGATTCTGTGTATGAATGCCAGTCTGCATTTTAAAAGCATCAGACTTAATATTTAGCACCTTAGCAGAATCCAGAGTTGGAGTTAACCTTTACTATCGGGTACATTTCCTGCTATGTCAACAGACCCCAGAGAATCTGAGATCTCATTAACCTTTTTAGTGGATACCCCTTCTCCAGAGTTCACATCACCAGGACAGGTGTTGTTACTCTCACTTTGACTTCCACATGCACTATCAGAATTATTTTCTGTCTGTGTTGCAGCATCTGGTTTAAGAGATGCAGGATTTGTCTCTTTTTCTGATGCGCTAGCTGGTGATTTATTTCCTTCATCCATTAAATAAATGCTTGGATCTAAATGTATTCCCTGCCAAAATTATTAGAGAAACATAAATCAGACAAAGATAGAGTAAAGTGCAGAAGTACTAACGTCTTATTTCTATGATCCAGAAGTAGAAAATTTGCCCTTTTCGGTCTGCTTATAAGATGTGGCATATTTGGACCTTTCATATACTTTTGAATATTACAAGAGATTAGATTTTAAGAAAGTATATTTTTAGACTGTTAGAAATATTAGGTTTGTTTACTTAAAAGGAATCTAAAATATTGCGTTTAAAAAGATAAAAGTGACCAACTGAAATGTTAACAAAATGTGACAAATGACACTAATACTATTTTCAAATATTATTGGTAGACATTTAGTTGTGAAAAACTTTTATTTCTACAGTTGAGAAAAAAATATTTTGTTGACTCTATAGAAAGATAATTTATTGCGTACAAATTGTTGATATGACTAGAGATAATAAAAAAGTGGGGTTACAAATGTCAATAATAATACAAAATTATTATGGATTGCAGGGATTCTTTTATGGCCTATTTACCTAGTTGAGCCCTCTGACCCACCACCAAGTTAAACTAACTGTTAGGTAGAGGGCTCAACTTGTATATGAGGTGGTCTCGAACTTAATACTCTTTTAATGTGGGATACTTTCACAAAAAGAAAGTGAGGTTTCCCTGACAGAGTCTGGCTATCAAACGAAACCTCAGATCTTAACTGTTACTTGGTTATACGAATTACATTCATATCCTTGTGGAAAGGATATGCGAGTAGTTATTAAATTGGTTTCTTATAACATTAGAGACCAACTTAGTAGGAAACTAACTTAATAAAGGTCTGACTCGCCCCTCTTCTTTCATATACTTGTAGGAAACCAATTAATAAAAGGTCTGTCTTACACAGTGCCAAGATGGTTATCAAGTATCCCATTTAAATGGTATTTTTTTTATTGTAGTAAAAATGTAAGAACTGGACTGAATAGCTGCCTACATGCAACATCACAACAGCTCAGTGTACATGACGAGCATGAGAGATTTGTGTTGTGTTCATGAAGTGAATTCCATAAAAGGCAAGTGTGAAGCAATGTATTAACCTTACATTAACACCACTTTCAGTTTGGTAAGTCACCATTCATGTGCTTGCGTGTAGGGTGGGGAGGAAGACAACTGTCAATAGAAATTACTCAATGGGCTATATTTTGGTTTCCTTCTTCTCCAATCTAATAACCAGTAGGCAGCATAACTAAAAACTATACCTCAATTATGATTGATTTTCCATCTTTCATGGCTTTCTTCAAATCACCAGCCAAACCTAGGAAGAAGGTTACAATCAACAAAAATCAATAATCAACATGCTTGCAAATTACATGGACAGATTTTGATACCAAT
Source organism: Pelargonium cotyledonis (assembly GCA_036897625.1). Taxonomy (NCBI): domain Eukaryota; kingdom Viridiplantae; phylum Streptophyta; class Magnoliopsida; order Geraniales; family Geraniaceae; genus Pelargonium; species Pelargonium cotyledonis. The sequence goes on from JAYMTA010001250.1 coordinate 14,726, forward strand.
AACTATCTTCTCAGTTAGAAAACGTTGATTAAAAAAAGACTACCTTTACGAACAATTCTGCACTCTCTACAAAACTCAGTAATTAACTCCTCTGGGGAGCTGAAGTCCCGAGCCCACACAGGAGTGGATGTCAGCGGTGCACTAAATCAGATTAGAAGACAAAATATAAGCGAGTGAAAAAGGTTCAAAGAAATAAGATTCAACTGTAATGATCTGTGATCAATAACTGTAAGATTCTTAATCAAACCAATGATTTATGTTGAATCAACACAAAGAAAAAGAGCAGGATATTGGAATTTGAAAATCATTTCAAAGTTCATAGTTAATACTATGTTGTCCATGCAAGGAAAGCTCCTTATTCCTAACTTTCCTTTAGCTTACATTTTATTCTGAGATTGTTTAGAGTGGTGTTTAGAGTGGTGCAATTACAATATTTAACAAAGTAAGAGCAATTTGTATACTTGAGATTATATCCTGTGGAATTTTTAATGTGAATCACAGTGAGCTTAAGAATTAGGATTGCTTGTAAAAATGTTATCGACGTCCAAGCTGATGAAAAATATTGTTGTCTTTAACACGCTCTCTTAGAGTTTAATTTCTATAAGGATTGTATGCAACAAGAGAAGGTAGATGACATTTGACACTATAAATTCCACGATGAATTTTCTGTACCACCTCTCTCTTGGAATTTGCAGTATCATATTATGTTTATGTTAACCAATTTCTAGTTATTTCATGTTTATCTCTGAGTTGCCAGAGTATTGGACGGATAATGGACAGAGGAAACCAAAAAGCTCTGGCAAGTATGGAAGGTGAAGTGGGTGTGAAAATAGCAGAAAACTTCGCGGTGGTGAGTTGGAGTAAATTCAAAAATTGGAAAGTCCAACGATTAAACTTCAAATCCACAACAATCCATTGTTGACGTGGAGGTAAGCAACCTACTGCAGTAAGTAACTTGGACCACATTAAAAAATATAGAAAGTTCAGGAATCGACACGACTAAAAATCCATACCGGGGTTTGACTCTATAATTCATGGAATCTCAGGGGGTATGGAAATATTTAAGCCTAAATAAATAGATTTGTTCGCAGATAATGTTAATGAATCAAAGTCATTAACAGAACAAGCATGCTTCATAATAAATAAATAAAAACAGTCTGTTGATTTTCAGAGCACCCTTTCAGAAAAGTCCTTATTGTAAATGTCACAGTAGATGCTTAATTCATTCAAATTCAAACACATCTGTATTACTGCCCTAGTCATTGTTTTCGGCCACAGAAACCTGTAGCATGACCAACTACACAGCTATTAAAATCATACTTTGTTCAAACAAAGAACAATTTCCTTTACAATCTGTCTTCATTATTAGTTGGAAAGTTCCCAGAAGTAAACTTAATTTGGAGATAATAGACACAATAAATTAAGAAAGAAAACAGCTAAATATCAATTTGGAGATAATAGACACAATAAATTAAGAAAGAAAACAGCTAAATATCATTACGTACTCTGTTGATGTGCGTAACAATTCATATACCATATCTGTCTGTAACAAAAAGAAAGAAAGATGTCAAAGGCCTCAGTCAATATACAAACCATAAAGAGCAATGTGGAAGAAAAACAAAGGTCAAATAACTATACAAATGAGATGCAAAGGCTGGACCTGTAAGACATTTGGCAAATTTAACCTCTGTGCAAGTTGGGTAGCAATGGTAGACTTTCCAACGCAAGCAGTTCCACAAACAAGAATCACCAATGGAACTCTTTGATGATGAAAGCTAAATGATCACAAGAAAAAATAAAAAAAGAATTAAAATACAATATATATTATTCCTAGATACTTGTGTGTACAGTCTGGCATACACTTATTCCAGGTATTGCCGGGGAAAAACTACTCAGAAGAATGCCAGAAGGCCCTTTTGTCATATGAACCACATACATAATCTACTCAGTTCTCTACAAACTATTTTATCATTGATTGCCTTACGATCCCATATAATCATATTTTGGTGAAATCATTTTATTCTAATGAACTTTTCAAATTTTGTTCTCTTTTAATGCAGAACTGCTCTAAGTTCTGACTTAATATAGTTCTCTAGAAACAGTTCCTACTAAAACAAATGTTCTTTTCATGTCTCATTTATCTGTTTCTACAATTTTAGATAAATGCATCATAGAGCCCAAACAAGTCAATACTCAGCTGTCGTCTACATAAGGAAAGTTACAGAATCACATGTTATTTTCCAACTTCTCCCTCCTCAGAGTGTATTGAAGAAAGATAACAAGTAGCCAGATATGATAGGATTCTCTAAACACAGTTTTCATATGTTATATTAACATTATTTCCTTGACAACTTTTATGAATACAGAACCAATAATTATAGAGTGCACACAAATGAATGGCATATTCCATTTTAAGTCCAACTACAAAAACCTAGGCATGTTGTAACTCTTCAGTGGAGTGCTACACCAGTATTATCCATAAAGGAAGGTATGTTACAGAGACTGCAAAACTTAATATCTTCTGTTTTGTTCCAACGAATACATTTCTTGTGTATTGACACTATAGATTCTAACTGAACTAGGAAGCACCTATGATATACCCACCAGATGAGTGGCATAACTGGTCACAGAAGCATTAGACATTATGCAACACTAGTTACATGCACTTTGCATACTACTCAATCAGCTGTATAAATGCTCATTTAGTCCAGTCATCAGTATTATGATTTAGCAAGCATCCTAGTTAAAGAAGGATATCGACTAGGCTGAAAACTGAATTTGATGGCAGAATGCTAACTTGCACACCTCCAATAATACTATCTAGATTTGAATGCCAACACCTGCCTTAAACTCACAGTTTCTGCTCCAAACACATTATTATTTCCTATAATTCTAAAAATTCTTTCTCTATCCCAAAATATGTGTATTGTTTGTCTTGTAATTCTGTCCCAAAATGAGCATCCTCTTTCATTTTTAGAAATTAATTATGTATGAATTACCAATAATATCCCTATAATAAGTTAGTATTTTATAGGGATTCTATAATAACAAACTTATTATAATATGAGGTCGGTATGATGTCTCGTTGCTGATAATAAAAAATAATAATAAGTCAGTTATTATCTTTTGAGTTTGTTACAATACGTGTTCTTGGAGATACAAGAGCAATTGCACAACATTAACTAACTTTTCCTTAGTGATTCTTTAAAAGGAAACTACGACACTCATTTTGGGACGGATGGAGTGCATACTATAATCATTTACATTTCCTTTTTTTACATTTACTTCTATCCGTATAATTGTTACTTCAAGTATACTTTACATAAGATGCACAAATCAAAAGGGAAACTTGTATCTCTATTTTCCATGCCCAAAACGATCTGGTCAGGCTTCAAGTACACACTGGGTCTAAGAACCTATCCAAAAGGCCCAAGAAATCCTTGTTAATGGAACTTTCCCTTCATTTTACATAAAAAGTCATGTCGTAAACAATGATTTCATGAATCAGAAAATGAACACAAAGATCCAAGAGTCCTAACAAGGAAGCCTGTTAAAAAAATTCTGTGCAGCTACAAAAGAAAAAGACAGCAATAAATCCTGCAAATATGCCTCTTTGAACCATCTAATTAATAAAGCATCAGTTTCACAGAAACAAATTAAGGTATTAAAACTACAGGTCAGAGCAGCTAACTGTCAAGTGAATCCCAACAAGACACTGAAAAACTGAAGAAGAGAACTCAACATCATACAACTGACAACCTTCAAATTAAGCTTACTCACCTGGTCATCATCTTATAACGGTTTATGTACTCTTCCCCATAACCCCGGCGTTCCATAAGCTGCCAATGAGAATTCATTCAAAGCGTTTCATTTACTATGTGCATGGATACAAAGCTTAACAAGAGATCTTTCTGCAGAACATTCATGACAATTTATCTTCCCCAACTCAAGAGGAAAACCCCTTAGAGTTCTTTTCTTCCAAACTATTTGAGAATTGTAGTACGGACAAAATGAAACATTAAAGCTAACATCCAACCAAGCCCTCTCAATGAATCTGTATACTGAAATGATTTCTGTTCTCAAATAGTAAGAAAAATGCTTATGCATGTTGTCTACCACGGAACATCTAACAGATTTGCTGCTGCAAATCAAGAATGATTATTACAAGAAACCAGGACTGCAGCAGAGCAAGTTATCTTCTTCAAAATTCGGCTTTTCCTAATAGCTGTAGATGCAACTCTACAGTCTGGAATGTTCTGACAGAAAAGGCAAGCACAGCTACAGTAGTTTAATCTAAATCTGACAATTATTTTATTTTTACATTTTAACCAATACCTACTAGTCCTTCAATCTGTTTAAAATATCTTCTGAAATACTTCCAATAGTCCTCTCTGAAAAGCAAGGAGCTAACCAACAACCAATTAGAAGGCGGCCCAATGGATAGGACTACTAATTGCACAACAAAGATGATATGCTCCTCACCCTTACAGTGATGATGAGATCACTAATCTGCCATTATCATATTTAACTCAAATTTTATTTGTATGTATCAAACTTAAGAGCCTAATCACTGCTCATCATTGTATGTGACATACCTTAAAAAGATTTGCTTCCAAATCAGTCTGAGAGCTGCAAAGCAATATAAGCAGTCATGCATTAATTGAAAAATTACAGAAATCGGACTATTAAGGCAAAGGATTAAAAATCTGAGAGAGAGAGAGAGAGAGAGATAGAGAGAGAGAGAGAGATGGCATACACATCTAGAAGGCTGTTGTCAATAAGCAATTTTTTGAGTTCCAAAGCAATTTTAATAGCTACATGATTGGGGATCTGTAATCAAGAGATGACAAACAACTTCAATATTCCTACGACATTAATCTACTCAAACAAAAACTAAAAATCATATTCAATTTGTATATTAAAAAACCACATACATTTTCACATACGACTCGAGACAATCTAATGTAATAAGGTTTGTGCACTGTAGACTAACTCACTAAAATCATAACAGCTGAAAGCAAGTATTGAGATTATGCACTTTACAACTGCTAGCAGCACTACTAGCAGTCTAGCACCATAAACATTCACCACCATAAACATTCACCACCATTTTCTTGCTTCCAGAAATGGACAATAAGCATCGCCCAACCAGCATGCACTACCTATTAAAAGTTAGCTCACACTAGAAGCTAGACATCACTTAATTAGGCTATATTTCAGAACTCATGTCTTGTACTCCTTTCTTTTCTCCAGATAATTTGGAAAACCCATATACTCGAACTAGAAATGCATATTGAGCTCAGCTACCCTAAGATTTTGGGGATATTAGATTCAAACTCCCAAAAAATGCATTTTGGAGGTTCAAAATGCAATATTGATACAAAGAAATGAACACAATGCAATAATCATAAACAAAAAGAAACGATTAAGGAAAAAGACATAGAATTGGGTGTGTAAACAAAACCTTAGTGACAGTTAACATTCTACTGAGCAGAAACCTAGACAGAACATAGTAGTGATCTGCGTTATCGCCTAACCAAACTTTCACCTGCAAAACCCAAGAAGGAAGAAGGATCAGGAAATTGATATAGAACTCAAGTTGCATGGTGAATTTTCGAACTAATAGCAGACGTGAATGAGAAATGAAGGCACGAATTGTGCGGGGAAGCGGGTAAGGTAAGGATCGGGGACCTTGACGAAGTCGTATTTGGAAGAAGCGTTTCGGGAGGAGAATCGAATGATCGGGAAGGAGCAATCTTTGGAATTTTCGGAATCATCGCCACTGTTAGGGTTGGAGAAAGAGTCCACTCCTTTGCCTTTGTCCTTTTTCTTCATCTTCACTGTGTCGTTCATCATCTGCTTCAGCTTCAGAATCAGCTTCTCACGTATTGTGTATTGTACTCGAACACGTAACACCACAACTCTTTCACTCTTCAAATTAACTAAGAGCCTAAGGGCTGGTGCGCAATTATCATTTATTTATTCTTTACCATGGTTCCGCAATCAGCATGAGATTAACTATAGTTAATTTGCGCACCAGCCCTTAGGCTCTTAGTTAATTTGTAGATCTGTTTCGGGGGCTGTTCGGTGCGGCGGTGAGGTCGGGGTATTGGTCTGCGAGTGGTGTGAGGCGGCGGCAGGTCGGCAGGTGTAGGCGGCTTGTTTGTTTTGGTATTGGGAATCGCAGACGGGATGGTGCGGCGGTTTCGTGTGAGTGCTCAATGG
>JAYMTA010001251.1:0-20950 GCA_036897625.1 Pelargonium cotyledonis
TATTAGTATTAATAAAAAAAATAGATGTATTATTTATTTGCTAGTGGAATGTATGATTTGACAGTAAATTAAATTTGGCTAAAAAGGCATTTACAACAAAATTTAAAAATATATGGTAATGAAAAAGTGTGTGTAATGTGAGTAACAAATGGGTTTGGTAATGAATATATGTATACCAAACTTTTAAATCCACTAACATCACATCTTGTCATTTTTCAAAAATTATTATGAACTAATTAACATATTTTTTCATGATTTTTTTTGTTTTATGATTTTAATTAACAATTAATTATGAGTACTAACTACTAACATGTGTAAAAAAATTGTTTTTATTCAAATAAACTTTCCAAAATAATTAAGAAAACCTTGCATATTTAATAGTTACTAAGATATTGCAAATATATAATTTCTTAATCGACCATTCATTTTTCATGTAAATAGAATTATGAAGTTGACACTTCACAATGAAAAGAATATCTCATTTGATGTTATAAGTTTCTAACCATTGTCTCTTTAATAAAATGTGAATATGCTCTTTTTAGATATCATAATGAACTGTTTAATATATTGCAATTCATATAATATAAATAGCTTGTGTTGAACCCATATTTGAAATTAAACATAAAATCGTTTGCGTGAGATGGAGCAGTTTAGGTCCAAATGTTAGCGTTTAGTCTGTATTTTATTTTTCACATTCTAAATTTATTTGAAGGGATTCATTTGGGTAGGTATAAGTAAAATTTAATGAGGTGTCATCATCTCATTGACTTGATTAAGTTGCAACTGATATAAAGTTATATCAGTCAACTGATACACATTTTACTCTTTTAGTAATTATATTATCTAACATTATTTTAAATTAGAGTTACATCAGTATATAAAGTGACAAGTAATATTTTGTATCATAATTTAACTAATAAAAATCATCCAAAATAATTATAACCACACATATAGTATGATGGTGTAATAAATAATTTATTTGAAAATAAATAGTCAATTTAGTTTTTAAGTGTTTTCCATCATATTCACCATAGGTTTTAAGGAAAGCATGTGATTTGTTTTCTTTCTTTTTCAACTTTGTTCTTGCTCCTAGCTACCAAATTTGAACTTCAATTTCAATTGTTTATTTCATGTGTTTTATTTCCTATTTTATGGTGTGTGTGACATTATATATCTCTACCTATAATAATAACTTTACCTTATATGTAACCTAGACTAATTGATAACCAACATGTTTTTCGTGTTCAACGTTACAAAATATTAACCAAGCCATGCCTAAGTACCGCCGTGTGTTTGATTTTTAGTTGTCTAATATAGGAGGTTCAATAGATAATTGTAAAATTGTATTTGAACAAGATATTAAAATCGGCTAAAAGTAAACATACATATATGAACATACAAATTATTTAACCAAGTTTCCAACAATAATATTATATATTTTTGTTTTGTTTTGTTTATTTGTATTGTCAAATATTAAAATTGCCACTTGAACACACATTTTGAAACTAATATTTTTAAAACACCCTTTTGTACTATGTAATTATTCATATTAGTTTATTACTTTGTTGGGTATCAATTATTTATAAAAGTTTTATGATTAAATAAGGTCCTAAAAGTCCTCAACCTAAGTCCTTTTTGTTGGCAATTTGCACATAAAAAATTAATATGAATAAGAGTAATTAGATTCTTTAAGATATTCATTCTTTAGTAAATTTAACTAACATAAATATCGCATAGTTGCCACGTCAACACAATTTTTATAAAAAATAATTATAAGAAAATGTCATGTTAACCTAATTTGACGACATTATTAAATATTGAAACAATTTCAAACAAAAAAAAACATAGTTTAGTGTGAGTAAAGTACGAACAAAATGAATAAGTGATGGAACAAAATAAAACTTTCCTATGTATAGATGGTGTTTGTTGATCATTTTTTATAATTGTGTACTAGTTTAAAACCTATAGAATCTTTAATTTAGCTTTTTTTTTTCGCCCAAATATACAAAACATCCCCTCCATAGGGTGGGTTTTGAGACCAAACCTAAAACCTAGAGCATCAATGGCTTTGTGACCTATTAGCAAAACATGCCAATTTTTGCTACAACATGAGAATTTGAGGGGAAATGACCCTACTAAGAACCCAAGTTCCATGATCACCAAAGACCACTCATCACCATAGTTTTTAATTGGTTTTTCAGACAATCGATCGAGTTATCAGATAATGTAAAACTGGAGAATAAAAAAAAAACGAGTATATCTATTGTTTCGAACGTAAATATTGTGCAGCCTCTTCATATAGCACATACTCCAAACCTTATGTTAAAAAAACGTTAAATAAAATTAGACGTAAAATTTTAAAATATTAAATGACTAAAACGCCCTCCAAACAGTCTCAACGTGTAAAATTACGAGCTATGCTTGACAAAACCCACTAATCATGCTCGTTGGCTCAATCCACCCACATCAACATATAAAATTAGACGTCATAATCTTATAACACGCTACTCAATTAATATTATCGGTCATATCAATAACTCAATTTCACATCTCATTTAAAGGTACCAATACTTACATATAATATTGACCCTAAAGAAAATGAAAGTTGTCCTATAGTCACTTTTTCAACAATCACTTTCTTACCCATTACCCATTAATGATACATTTATTATTTTGAAGATAAGACAAAGATCATAAATCCCCTAAAACAAAAAGAAAATACATAATATTAATACGTTACCTACAATTGAAACTCGCAATTTAAGTTTTGAGCGTAGTTCGAGTCAATTTTTTCAACGCGAGTTGAAAATACCACTAAACCTAAGCCAAAAGCGTTGTGAGTTTTGCCTGACTCAACCTGAAAGTTGTGTGGATCTATATATGCAACCAAAACCCGTAAAAATGTGGATTGAGCTTTGTGACCCGTGAGGACGGGTCCAAATTGCCGGCTCTATTTGCTGTATATATAATTGAAATGGAAGTCCTAGGAATGTGCAAGCTCAAGCTTTAGTATCCAATTATTTCCATGTCCCAATGCACAATTCCTCTGTTTCTGCTCTGTCTCTGACCCTACACAAACCCACCAACCTCTCTGTTTTGTAGATCCTAAGGTTAGTTTGGCCAGTCCAATTTTGCTTAAAAAAATTTGAATTTTTGTTTTATAAACTCAAAATCTGTAATAAAATCTGCAAATTTGTGTAATTGAGTTGCATAAAATAATATTTTTTTGCTCTGTTTTTTATGACATTCCAGTGAACAGCTCCTCTGTTTTTGCTCTTTTTTTTTTGCTAAGAAACATGTGCCATAGCAATGATGAATCTCGAGGAATTATAAATAGCAATGAGTATTTGATTTCGAAGATTGGAGATTGTGGAGAAGATGAAGACGATGAAGAGAGCAACATGAGAACACTTCGAGAAGGTCAAGGAAGATTCTCCAATGGCTTTTTCCGGCGACTTCCGGTCGACGGAATTTTCCGGAAGCTGCCGCTGGACGAGGTACGATGATTCTACTACTTCTCCACTTCATGTGTTTGCATGTGCTTGCACGTGTGCTCTGTTTTTCTTTTTGTGTGTGTAAACCATCTGGCGTCGGGTTACTACATTGAGTGTTAGATTAGCCCGAAATTAAGATCGGGAGGATTCTTAAAGTTGCTAATTTGAATTTCGGTCTTGGGGTTGTTCTCGGGATTCAGTTGGTAAAGCGTAATAGGAACATGTGTTGAAAGGGATGCGATTTTCGTGTTTTATGTATAAAATGTGCAAATTACCGGTTTTAAGAATGCAGAGGTAACAATCCTTTTATGTCGAATTTTGAAACAACTGCGTTTCTTCAGACTCGAACTTGAGAACTCAAGTTAGAGTTGCCAATTTGGATCCAACACTCCACTCACGTTTTTCTTGGTTCAAGTTGAAAAAATCTGCATTGAATTCGCACATTTGATAAGTAATATTTGCAATTTGCACCCTTTGCAGACGGAGTTCGAGTTAGGCTTTTTTTCAACTCGAACTAAAACCCAAAGTTGTTGGCTCTACATGAAAATGTAGAACAACTTTTGCCAGTGGATTCACGGGCTCGTTTCTTGCTGTTTTTGTTCTTTTTCTTCATTTGGGTAATGACAAAGAAAATCAAAATTGAATCACCGTCACACATGTTAGTTACCTGATATGAAATTTATCTAATTTAACTTAAGGTCTCGAATTTGATGTCGTATAATACAATTGCGTTAAAATTGAGTTAGATGAGTCGTTCAAATTTTGGGTTTTGTTTGGTTTATAGATTTGTAGCTTTGAAATCACTTTTTTATTAAGTTTTGATCACATGTGGAAAATATAAATGTTGGCCTTATCTTTTAGTATCTCTTGTGAAAATGATAGTCTTTCCATTTATTGTCCAGTGGGAGTTTTGACCCATATTTTCTTGAGAAAATAACGTGGCGTCTGAATATTTATTTTTGTAATAATAATAAATACAATTGACATTATTTTTTGGATTTCTTGAGAAAATGGTATATTATATTTCCATCAATATTCTTGAGATTTTTGGATTTATTTTCTTAATATTTGTTACAAATACATACTTACAGTAACAGTTTATGAACGCAACGAAATTGTATTTTCTAGAACGAACGTATCTATTGTCAATACTCATCATTCACGAATGACACAAGCACTACATATATTTAAGAAAGAAGGTGAAGTCGAATTTTCAATACAACGGTAACTATAGTTGACGTTGAACATTCGTGATTGACAATAAATATAATAGTCAATGTTGGTCATTCACGACTCACAGTAACATTACATAAAAACGACATAAATATGAATTTTCTTATACACGTTGATCATTCACGACTGACAGTAACATTTATCGATGCAGATCGGGGAAGAGTTAATATCTCTCGGGAAGATTGCAGGCCCCATTCTGATGACAACCCTTCTTATATACTCGAGATCCGTAATTTCCATGCTCTTCCTAGGTCGAATGGGAAAAGTCGAATTAGCCGGGGGCTCTCTTGCAATTGCCTCAGCAAATATCACAGGTTTCTCAATCATCAAAGGCCTTTCCACAGGAATGGACCCTATTTGCTGCCAAGCATTTGGAGCCAAAAGATGGTCACTTCTCAGCCAAACCTTCCACAAAACCCTATGTTTCCTCCTACTTACGAGCATACCAATCTCAATCTTGTGGCTCAACATGGAACCGATATTCCTAAAACTAGGCCAAGACCCGGATATCACGAGAGTAGCCAAAGTCTACATGGCGTTTTCGATACCCGAGTTGTTGGCTCAGGCGGCCCTCCAACCCCTCAGGATCTTTCTCAGGACTCAGGGCTTGACCACGCCGCCCACAATGGCGGCCGCCTTCTCCGTGATCCTACACTTACCCATCAATTACTTTCTTGTTACGTATTTGAATCTTGGAGTCAAAGGTGTAGCCTTGGCATTGGCGTGGAACACGGTGAACTTGAATCTCGGGTTGCTGTTGTACCTTGTGCTCTCTCAGAAGGCCTTGAAGCCTTGGCACGGGTTGACGAGTGTCGCGATCCTCCAGGGATGGAAGCCGCTGCTGGCTTTGGCGCTGCCTAGTTGCATGTCAGTGTGTTTGGAGTGGTGGTGGTACGAGATCATTCTGTTCCTTTGTGGCTTGCTCGAGAACCCGAAGGCTAGTGTTGCTGCAACCGGCATTCTGATACAAACCACTGGGTTTATGTACATCTTTCCATTTTCTCTCAGCACCAGCTTGTCAACGCGCATTGGCCACGCCCTGGGCGCGGGCCAGCCCTCCCGCGCCCAGTGGACGGCCATGGTAGGCCTCATTGTCGCATTCGCATTTGGACTTTCAGCTTTTGTCTTCACAACAGCGGTTAGATCTGTCTGGGGGAAGCTTTTCACCTACGAGTCTCAGATTCTTGACTTGATATCAGCAGCACTACCAATACTAGGGCTATGTGAAATCGGGAATGCCCCACAAACAGCAGCCTGCGGGATCTTAAACGGGACTGCGCGTCCCACCATTGGTGCCCGCATCAATTTATGCGCCTTCTACCTCATTGGACTCCCCGTCGCGATTTTCACAACGTTTAAGCTCAAAGTCGGGTTCCGGGGGTTCTGGTTTGGGCTATTGGCATCACAAATGGCATGCGTGTGCATGATGGCGTACACGTTGTTGCAAACGGATTGGAGGCACCAAGCTAAGAGGGCCGAGGAGCTGACTCAATCTATAGAAGAAGAGAAAGACGAGTTAGAAACGGGTGTAATATAAAGAACTTTTGAATCACCGGAACTAACTACATTCGTGAACTTTTTGACAAGAGTAAAAATAGCACTTCCAATGAGTATGCAAAAATAGTTCCGCGACTTTCTCATAGATCAGATAATATTTGTTGGTTCATCACATACAAAAGCAGAAGATTTTTTTGTTTCCGAGTATGTATTGTGCAGAACAGAAACTCAAGAGGGTCTTCATCGTTATCGCACAGTTAATATGTCAAAAGCCAAATCTGATAATAAATAAAAAGCTGGCATATTTTTACTGTAAAGTACATTTTGATCTAACATATTACCTTGATGACCGGAACAATAGCTTCAAGCAAACGAGTAAGAGATCATGATTTGTTGGCACAACACCATCAGTTATGGTGCCTGCGGAAATGAGGATCGATAGGTCAGATTATACGTGCACAGTGCTCACGCCTAGCGGAGCTATGTAAGATCAAAAGCACATAAAGAGTAAATGCACATATTTAGTCCAAAACAATACTCAAAAGCAGAGAATCGGTGCATCGTTCTTGATTCACTATATGCTTATAATACAATAATTGGCACAATGTAGTTTTTTTGCCATGTTTCAAGCTCTTCGATTAGACGACTACTAAACCAAAATGCAGATACTAAAGACTTTGAGAATGCAACATTCTATTCGACAGCAGTTTGTAAAGAAAAGCATCGCATAATCATTTTTTGTTTTTTCACGTTCAATTCTACAATTTTCTCAAAAACCCAGTTGGGCAACATAACAAATTTTCACAACATTGATGACAACATTTTCTCAGTAACCAAACAGTGAGAAAATGGAAACAATAAATGTCTTCAATTATCATATATCAATTCAAAAACCCTCATTCTACAAGTTTCTAATGAATCCACTTAGGGTCCCATTCCACTATCATGCACCAATTCAAGAAAAATATCAATTTGGGCCACACAACAAATTTTCCCGACTATGATGGCAACATTTCTCAGCAACCAAACAGTGAGAAAATGGAAACTAAAAACTTGAAAAAAAAATAAAATGACCCAAAAGACCCACCAGTGAGCAGTGCTGCTTTGGCTACAGAATCATGCATCAATTCAAGAAAAATATGAATTTGGGTTACACAACAAATTTTCTCAACTATGATGACAACATTTTCTCAGCAAACAAACAGTGAGCAAATGGAAGAAAAATAAACCGAAAACTTGAAAAAAGAAAATGACCCAAAAGACCCACCAGGTGAGCATTGCTGCTTTGGCTACAGAATCATGCATCAATTCAAGAACAACATGAATTTGGGCCACACAACAAATTTTCCCAACAATGATGACACCATTTTCTCAGCAACCAAACAGTGCGTAAATGGAATCATAAGAAACCAAAAACTTGAAAAAAAAAAAAAAAAAAAAAGAAAATTACCCAAAACACCCACCAAGTAAAATTTTGCTGCCTTAGCTTCAAAATCTGAGCTTCAAATCTCCCAGTTCTTCAAGAGAAACCCCAAAATAGGAAGAGAATTGGATTGGAACATTGGGTCTCTCTGGTAAGGTAAAAGCTGAAGGGACCAAATAGCAAATCAAGTAAATTTACAGGTGAGTCCAACTGATTTGCTGAAATTACAAAAAGGTCTGGTTTTTATTTTTACTTTCTTATCCATACGAATTTTCTCTTGAGTTTGTTCAATCTGCTTGATCTAAAAATTGATCGAATTTTGATTATTTAAATTCTACTTCTAATTATTATGAAAACGTTGAAAATGATCTTAATCTTAACAAATTGTCTGCTCTCGTAATATTTAATTTGCAAAAAATATACCGATCAATTTGCGAGTCATACTTAATCGAGCAGATATATACGTTTTTCACTTTAATTTAAAGTCTATCCGATTTAAACATTTTTGACTGAAACCCAAACAGATTTTTAGTTGGGCACCCAAATTGTCAGCTATATATTGTTTGGGGCCATTTTTAGGAGACAAAATTAAAGCCCAGTGATTGAAGCAACCAATGTGTGGGTCCACCGACCAAATCAACAACGTTTCCATAATTGCTGGACACGTGTGTCTTTGTTCTATTCCTCTGCGGCTCTGGCATTTCATTCTCACGTGTTAATTAAATGTACAAATTTATCTGATTCAATCCTATATAAAGTGTGCTTCTGATTTTTGGTATTTGTGGGTTTGTGTTCAAGTTTGAATACGAATGGAATATTATATTTGCTTTGACTAATTTTTCATTAGTTTAGTCTTCAAAAATTGTATAGTAAGTTGAGATTGTAAAATACATTTATCATTAAAATTTAAAATTATTTGATTGGATATGGTTCATAATCCGTATTTCAAAATTTGAACCGACTCCAAACTCCATTTAATCAATTATGAGTTAAACTTTATCAATTACTATAACTTAAAATCTTAAACAACTTTACTCGAAACCCAAAATTGTCACCTCTAGCTATAGCCAAGCCGAGGTTCAAAATTAGCTAAGTTGGAGTTCTCAAAGCAACAAATTGAGATGATAGTTGACTGGTCAAAACAAGTCAAACGTTTATCTTTCGTTATTTTTTTTAGTTAAAAGTCTCGATCCTCTTTTTAGCACTTCAAATTACAACATTGCTTTATAAAAATTTATCTCGAACTAACAAGGTCGTGGATTGTGGGTTGGATTTAAAGTTTTATGTGCAGAATGTAGAATCGTGTGTATTTCATACAACTCTACAAAAATGTGAATCGTATTCGTATACTCACAAGTCCAAATCCAAATTATTGGCAAAAGCCGAGCCAAGAGGACTACATAACATTTTCTTGTCCTTTCCGTGTGTCTCTCTCCCATTTGCTATCCATTTATTCGAGTTGAACATAAAAATAATCTTATCCAAATAGAAAAACGTGCAGATTGCGAATCATGTTCAAATTTATCGTCTATAAAAATTCACAAGTTCCTGTGAGGTTGACTAATCTGATATGCTCAAAATCGATAAAGTTTATATCATGTGATTCAAACATTCGAACTCATAAAAGTACGAATTGAGTTTCCGGTGTTTTGGTCCAAATTGCCAAATTGGGTGGTCCTCCACCTGTCTCTTTCCCATTCGCTACCCATCACCTTTTACTTTTATTTTAAATTTAAATATTTTTTTATATCTTCCTTCACTGTTAAACCTTCACCGGAACAGATCGCTCGGAGCTATAAATCGTCACCGGAACTCTCTCACTACTCAGTGCGTAGAGAGAGCGAGAGAGAGAACCTGCCAGAATTTTCTAGAGAGAGAAACAGTAGAGTTTTCTAAAATATTGGGGTTTTTGTTTCCCAACCTCGCAATCGACAAAATTTCTCGGGAAAATTTACTCGGAGGAAACTGTGATTTTGTTTCCCAGATTTTTTTTCTAGGGTTTAGGGACCAAGAAGTGGCCTTTTTCGATTTTTGTGTTCGAATCAAAGCTTTTTATCGTTTTCTGCGTTCTGAAATTGCGGTAACGTCAAAAGCTCCGAATTCGCTGCTGCTTTGTGAGGGTTTTGAATATCGAGATGGTCAATTAGGGTTTGGTGATATAGGGAATAAAATGTTTGTTCTGTGAATTGGAGAAAACGCAGTGAAATGACGAACTCGGGCGGCGTTTGAGGCTGCGACATGAGTTGCAGCAGCGACAGTTGCAGAGTAGGCGGCGAAGAGGCGGTGCCGGAGTTTGTCGTTGACGAGAATCTGCTGATCGACCCGAAGTTACTGTTTATTGGATCCAAAATTGGTGAAGGAGCTCATGGGAAAGTTTATGAAGGAAGGTCAGTATTCAGAATTATATGCAAAATTTTATTTTATTTAATTTCTTGGACTGATGTAAATAGTTGTAGGCTTGTAGCTTTTCACGAAACAAACTTATGATTTGAAAGTGAAGTTTATTGAATATGTTTCAATAGTTGTTGAGGTTCAAGTTTTGTGTTATTTGAATATGTTTAATGTTCATAAATAATGTGGTATAATTAGTAATTAAGTACATAACATCTTTTGACTGCGGAACGACTTTGACAAGGCTTGTAATTCGTATGCTGACAGCGGAAAGTTGTTTCTCATTTAGATTAGTGCTATTGTCAAAATAATTATACCCATTTATTTGATATTAGTGTTGTAGTGACATAGATATAGTCTAATCTCTTTCCAGGTATCGCAATCGAATTGTGGCTATCAAAGTTCTCCACCGCGGAAGCACGTCGGAAGAAAGATCTTTACTTGAGAACCGTTTTGCACGTGAAGTTAATATGATGTCTCGAGTGAAACATGATAATCTTGTGAAGGTATTTACCATCCATATTTTTTACAAAAATCCATGTTGACTTTATTGATCATAGTGGTTTCTGGTGCTTGCAGTTTATCGGAGCATGCAAGGATCCTTTAATGGTGATAGTCACCGAACTCTTACCTGGGATGTCACTCCGGAAGTATTTAGTCAGCATTCGCCCAAAACCGTTGGACCTTCATCTGGCATTAAGTTTTGCTCGTGACATTGCTCAAGCCATGGATTGTCTACATGTCAATGGGATCATACATAGAGATATAAAACCTGGTACTATATGGCCACTCAACCATGTTAATATTTACTAAGGTTGATTGATCTACGTGACTGTATGTTTTTCCTTTTTACTAATTGAATACGTGACAAAATTCTGACGCAGACAATTTATTGCTTACGGGGGATCAGAAATCTGTCAAGCTTGCAGATTTTGGTCTTGCTCGAGAAGAAACCGTGTCTGAGATGATGACTGCAGAAACCGGGACGTACCGCTGGATGGCTCCTGAGGTTTGTGCTCTCTGTCTGGTTTTCATTTCGTGTGAATTTTACTTTGTTTTACTAGAGGTGTCTTTATAGATTATCTCATCCAACTAATCATTTCCGCTTAATAGTTCAAAGTATCCTCTTGGTAATTTATGGTTATGTAATGAGTCCCTTTATCAAAATGATACTGTTTATCAAGCTGAAGTCTTTACTCTTTAGTTAGGTGAAGGCATTGGTTCCGGAAAACATTAGATGCGGAATAAGATAAAGATTTTTGTGTTATTCTCTTGTGTAGCTACATAAGTTTAACGTCTTACCTTAGACTCATAACTCGTTGTTGGTGAAGCTTGTGTCTATCTTTTGTGTTGAAATATAAGAGAAAATATAATATATTGAGATCTTAATATGAGTACGTAGGAGAGCCTATTTATAAGCTTGATAATCTGACTATAAATGCTAACTAAAAAGGAAATTGAATAACTATAGATATTAATGTATTTGAGACTCTATATTAATTATAATTGATTTTCAGATTTATTCTCAGACAGTTTGGTTTGATGGGAAAACCCCACTGAAAATGCTTAGATGCCTACTTCTGCAAGCTTCTATTGAGTTGTGGAAAGACTAGGTTGAAATCATTGTTCTTTTATTACAAATCTGCTTCAACGATCTTGTTCTTTCATATTTGGTTTATCAACATGCTAAATTTTTCCCATCCAAAGTCAGACACCTTTATCGACAATCTAAAAGTGCTTTTGCAGCTATACAGCACTGTGACATTGCGTCAAGGAGAAAAGAAACATTACAACAACAAGGTTGACGTCTACAGCTTTGGAATTGTACTTTGGGAATTGCTGACCAACCGTATGCCATTTGAAGGCATGTCCAATTTGCAGGCTGCATATGCCGCTGCTTTCAAGGTACCAAAATTTTTAGCCCTCAATACAGCTAGATTAATTGCTGTTTACTGCCACAAAGTACTGACTTGGAAATAATAGTTTCTTTGCATCCGGATTTTTACCAAAATCATATATGTTGGTTGGTAGATCTTAATTATCTTCATGTCAGATTGTCCGAAAAATTAGGCATGCATTCCATAATTATGTGTAATAAATGAAATTGTGCATTTTCTATGTATGTAAATGCAGATGATGCTTGTCTTAGAGTCGCATATCTAAAAGTGTATTATGCATTTCTTGTGTGTCCACAACATTATACTAGTCTACATGCTTACTTGAAAAGGAAAATTGCAGATACCTTCCCTGAAATGTGTTTCTTTTTGCACGCGATTACTCAAATATTTTTTCCTGCGACCCATAACTACCCAAACCATTTGGTCAGTTATCATTAACAATATATTCAGTTAGTTTGATCATTTTTAAGTCACATTTTATAAAATTTTCAATGATATACGTTGTTATAACATATTAGTGTAATCCTCAAGGTAGTAATGAGCTCTTCCCGTCCTCTCTCTCTCTCTCTTTTCTTTTCTTTATGTTCTATGCTGTTCAAGTTAAGTTCTGTTGTCAATGCAGCAAGAGAGGCCTAGTATGCCGGAGGACACATCCCCGGAACTTGCCTTCATAATACAGTCGTGTTGGGTTGAGGACCCGAACATGCGACCCAGCTTCAGCCAAATTGTTCGCATGCTTAATGCATTTCTCTTCACTCTGGCGCCACCTTCGCCGTCCCTATCAGAACCCGACACCAACGAAGCCGCAACAACATCAGGGAACGGAACCATGACCGAGCTATCCGCACGCACGAGGGGGAAGTTTGCTTTCCTTCGGCAACTCTTTGCCGCCAAGAGGTCCTGGAATTTCTAATGATCCGGTAAATTTTCCGAAAGTCTCTCTCTTTTCGTATCTACACCGAAAAGGGTACTGGCATGACATATAGTAGACAAGAAAAAAAAATTGTGATTGATTGGTTGGTTGAATCATATTATAGAGATGAAAATATTGACATTGTAAAGGACAAGACATTTTCATGTTCATACAAAATGTTATAGTGTGAAGCTTTGACTAAAGAGATTCTTACAGTGAATTTTGGGTTTTGGGACCATAGTTGTAAATGTGAGGAAGGTTTCCTCTTTTAGAAAGTGGTCAAGAATAGAAGCTCAAAGAATTTTTTTTTTTTTTTTGAATCTAGGCATATATATGTAATACATAGATAACAAAATGGGCTCTTTGTAGGAGCACCTTTTTTTTTCTACTTCTAGAGCGTTTAGTAGGTTTGTGATAGAGCTGGTAAGTGGAGTTTTGAGTGACAAAATTCTAACTCTAATTCCGTGATTTTGGTTCTTGGTTCGGGTTGAATTATAGGTTCGAATTGAATTCCATTGTTTTAACGTAAGACTAATTTACTTTATTACTCCATATTTTGTAATAAGATTTCTTTTACTTATTTTCTCATTTATGAATTAAACTTTGGAAAAGTGGACATCACCACTGCATACAACTCATAGAACTAGTCAAAATTGACTCATCAAAACTCGTAATGCCCCTTTTCGAGTTAATTCTCTCGTTAAATTCAAATGGTAGTTTTATTCGTGTTCGATGTGATTGAAACTTTATATTAAGCAGCTTACATGCTAATAAAAAAAAAATTCAATTTGTGATCTTTAATTTTTGAACCTTATCCTCTAAATTGCAAAAAAAAATAAAAAATATCAAATAACTTTTTTTATTATTAACAACGAGGCATCATACTCGAACTAATAATATTTCTCACTCTCCAAAAAAAGTCACCCTAAACTCCATCACACAAACCTAACCCATATCGTCGACAGTGAAACTCAAACTTGAGACCTCAGAAATAATTCAAAGTTTTTTTAACCACTTGTTCTAACATGTCTTAGTAAATATAAAAAAAGTTAATAAATTAAAGAATGAGTAAAATGTGTATCAGTTGACTGATATAACTTTATATCAATTGCAACTTAACCAAGCCAATAAAGTGATGACACCTCATTAAATTTCACTTATACCTACTCAAGTAAATTTGTGTGAGCGCAGCGACCCGTCCGGATCCATGATTACTATTAAAGAATATATATTTTGAACTTTGAGTTCCTTAATTAATACAAACGATAAAGGAATACAAATTATATTATTAGTAATATTGTGATAATTATAACTAGATAATTAATTAATGAAAAAAGTCTCAATTTGGTCCCCGAATTTTGATGTTTTGTCCTAATTTAGTCCAAGAACTTTTTTTCACAAAATTAGTCCCTGAACTTTCGTGTTTGACCCCAAATTGGTTCCTGAAATTTGCTTTGACCTGAAATGGTCCATGAACTTTCACATGATGACCCAATTTGGTCCCTGAACTTTTACATATTGACCCAAAGTGGTCCTTGCCATTGGAGCTTATATCAAAAGTTCAAGGACCAAATTAGGTTAT
The DNA here is from genome assembly GCA_036897625.1 of Pelargonium cotyledonis. Taxonomy (NCBI): domain Eukaryota; kingdom Viridiplantae; phylum Streptophyta; class Magnoliopsida; order Geraniales; family Geraniaceae; genus Pelargonium; species Pelargonium cotyledonis. The sequence goes on from JAYMTA010001251.1 coordinate 14,432, forward strand.
TATGTGAAAGTTCAAGGACTATTTTGGGTCAAAACAAAGTTCAAATACCAAATTAAAGCGAAACATGAAAGTTTAGAGACTATTTTTTGTTAAAAAAAGTTTGACCACCAAATGAGGACAAAACATTAAAGTTGAAGAACCAAATTGAAAATTTTTCCTTAATTAATCATAAAAATTTAACGGTCAACTAATTTGAACTAAAGGCTTTATAAAGTAACAAATTATATTGACTAAAAAAATTCAAGATTTAAAGTCCATTGAGAAAAGGAAAAAAAAAAAAAAAAAAAAACAAGAAGACCAGAAGAGTAAACACACCTCTCTCTTTTCTTGCAAGAAAGTAGTAAAATTGAGGAGCACGAAGATCTTTTTCACCTTGTTGAGCCCCAGATGAAGATTGAAATCTACATCGATCAATCGATCGATCGTTCTGGTTCATTGATTCAAGATCCAGAGAAGATACGAATCGAAGGTACATGAATATCAATCTCCTCGTTTCCTGGGTTCGAATCTCCTCCAAAGATCTTTATGGGTCAACCTAATTCCTCTCCCACAGACATGGGTTTCTGATATTTTTCACATCTCCATCATCATCTCCTCTCGAATCGTATTGGGTCTGGATAAAAATCCAATCTTTACGAAGAATTGGGTTAGTTCAGTTTATTGGGAGCTTCGATGGGTTTTTGATTGAGCTTGATGAAAATGGGGGAAAATGTGGCGGCCATGCACACAGCTGTGAGCTCTGTCGAAGCTCTGGGGAGGGGTTTTGATGTGAACTTTAATACGAGGTTGCTGTACTGTAAAGGAGTGGCTGGGTCTAGGGTTGTGGAGGTTGATGAAAATCACAACAGAGATCTTTGGTTGTATGATGATTTAGCTGTGGCTGTTGTTTCTAGGGACATTAAGATCTCTCATGAGACTATTGGGCGCCAGAGCTCTGGTGTTTGCAGCTTTCATGAGGTTTGGTTTTTGATGTTAATTGTTTGATAGTTTATTGCCATTTTCGTTCCTTTTGGTGGGTTTAAGGTTTTAAGAGCTTTCATTTTCATGGATGCATAATTTTGGTATTATATGGCTTGATAGGATATGCATTTGGTTTTGCATTTTTGTCAGGAACTTTGTCCAAATACCTATTTCGTTACACGAAACTTAAAGAAGCCAATTTAGTGCGCGGACTTTTGATTTGTATCCAATTTGAACTAACAGTGCGTACCAAAGTTCGATTACTACATTAGGTACAAATTGAAAGTTTGTGTACTAAATTGACTTAGTTTGAAGGTTGGTGCTATTAGCTTCTGTTTGTTCACTTGGATTTGATTTGAAACTCGTCGTTTAGGATTTGAAATGTTGTATTTCAAATACAAAATATGACAAGTTAAGGGTTGTCATTTGAAATTCTACGTTGTAGGCATAAATTGAATGCTACTGGATTGGACTCAAATCCAAATCCAAATTCTTTGAGTATCCAAACATTGTATTTGACTCAAATCCAAGAATCCAAACGGAGCATTATGGAATTTAAAATTGAGTTTAGCTTGGGAGTTCATTAACTATGTTATCATTATGAGCTACTTCATGGTGAAACTATGTTTACCAATTACAATTAGTCCCTATTACCATTTAGGGTTCTTAATCATAACTGTGGTTACCAATTAGTCCCTACTTCATTCCATCCATTTATGGAAAAAAAAAAAAAGATCGACAAAATTGTGTACTTTTTGTACTGCGTTGTTAGAGTGTGCGTGTTTCTGAACTTGAGCATCGATATTGTCTTTTTCGGCACTAAGTCAGTACATTCATCTAATATGGTTCTCATGATGATTGATGTCAGATGGTGGAATGTTTTAATTGTGTGGAGGTTTCCCTCTTGGTAGTTTGAATTCCGCGTTTAGCTATACTGGCTCGAAGGATATCGATGCTTCAGCCACAAAGACCCTTTCCACTGATGGCTTTTACATTCCACTTGCTCAGGTTCAGCTGAAAAATTCACCGTTGGTGTTGCAAGGAAAAGTCAAGCGAGCAGTCCCGACTTCTTGGGATACACCAGCTCTGGCAAGGTATGGATATAAAAATTATTAAGAGAAGTTGATACGATAGCTTCCAAATTTCCAGTTGTAAGTAATTATTTGTTCTTTTTAACAGCTTTATTGAAAACTTCGGCACACATATCATCACATCTGTAACTATCGGTGGTAAAGATGTTATTTATGTCAAGCAACATCACTCTTCACCTTTGTCAACCATGGAGATTAAAAACTATGTCGAGGATATTGGAAACCAAAGGTTCTCCGACTCAGAAAGTCTTGCAAGTTCAGGTCAAATGAAATTCATGGATAAGGCTAGTGCCACTACAAATCTTCTTATCTCTGATTTTTTCGTTTTTTTCTTCACATATTGGCCATAATGACTTCATTTTCTCCTAAAATACCGGTTAATTTTATACGTCACTTTTGCAGCGCCCCATATCCTACTGGCAAAGAGGTATTTAAATTTCTTGGTTATTAATTCGGGTTCTGGGTTGTCTTGAAATGACCTAACCTGACCCAGGTTACGGATTTCACATAAAATGTGTGTGGGGTGCTCGTTCCAATGCAAAAACTAATCAGGTCTATTTTATGGGTCATCAGATTTCGATTGCCTGTGGGTTTGTCCACTTTTAATGCTTATTTACTTGTATTGATGTAATTCAACCGTCTTGAAATCTTCATAGTTTGTATTTTCTTTGTCATCTTGTTAGGTACTACCATTTTCTAGATTGTCGGGTTGTTGAGTAGTGGAAGCTTGAAGCCTTGAACTGATAATGTCCTTATTGCTTTCAGGATGTTACGGTTATTTTTCGAAGACGGGGAGGAGATGATCTTGAGCAAAGACACACCCAATGGTCGAGGACTGTCCGGTCTTCCCCGACATCATTGAGATGACTTTCTTCCTGATCACCGATCTTCTAGATGGGGTGACCGGGAGGGAACACCTGACTCGTGCTATCAGTCTCTATCTTGAATGTGAGAGTACTTGAACTTCATGTGCGAGTTAGAACCTTTACCTTGTTTTACACAAATATCTATAAACCGTTGCTTCTTACTTCAAACTTTGAACTCTTTGTGGGTATCTTCTGCAGACAAGCCTCAAGTTGAAGAGTTAAGATACTTTCTAGATTTTCAGATTCCTCGAGTATGGGCTCCGTTACAGGACAATATTCCCGGTCACCAGAGGAAGGAAACCGTTTGCCCATCTTTGCAGTTTAGTATAATGGGGCAAAAGCTATATGTCAGCCAAGAACAGGTACGGATATTACCTAGAAAACATCTAGGCAGTGTTTGGATTAGAATTTTTGTTCGGGAATGGGGATGAGATTTTCATGTTTATGATTTTGACCCTGTGACCCACAATTTTGCGGATTTAGGGCGCTGAAAGAGACTCGATTAATGTTCGGATCGGGCCGGTTTTAACGTGAAAAATTTTATACCATTAACATAGAAAATGTGTGGATTAACATAGGGGAGAGCTACCCCTATTGTGTAGCTCAATCAATTAGGGTTTTTTTTTTTTTTTTTTAACATAGAAAATGTGTGGATTGCTTAACTTGATCCACACTTTCTCAAGGTAAACCCATTACCCGGCTCAACCCAAAAAGCAATCGGGTGTATTTTATGTGACATGAACTTGCAAAAACATGAGTCGGATTTTGGGTGCATGTGTTCGGATCCAAATTGTCATCTCTAAGAGAAACTATCACATGCCTAGACTTTGTTATGACCCTTATTATTTTGGCTAAATTTAAATGCAGGTTTCAGTTGGTCGCAAGCCTATAACTGGCTTGAGGCTGTGCCTAGAAGGAACGAAACAGAACCGTCTTAGCATTCATCTTCAACACTTAGCGTCTCTCCCCAAAATCCTCCGTCCATATTGGGACACACATGTTGCCATTGGAGCCCCCAAGTGGCAAGGACCCGAGGAGCAAGACAGCCAATGGTTTGAGCCCGTGAAATGGAAAAACTTTTCTCACGTAAGCACTGCACCAATAGAAAACCCTGAGACCTTCATAGGAGACCTCTCCAGCGTCCACAGTCACCGGAGCTCAGCTCGGAGTGTGGGATTTCGGGTCAAGAAACGTCTTGTACATGAAGCTTTTGTACTCTAGGCTTCCAGGCTGCACGATTAGAAGACCCCTATGGGATCACACCCCGATTGACCCATCGAAGAAGCCGATGATCAACAACGGGCACGCCACTCCCAACAAGTTGGTGAAGGTTGTTGACATGTTGGATATGTGCAAGGGCCCGCAAGGTCCTCCGGGACATTGGTTGGTTACGGGTGGAAAGCTCGGGTTGGAGAAAGGTAAAATCGTTTTACGAGTAAAGTACTCATTGCTAAACTATTAGGTTAAATGACGTGTTCGTGTTCATATTTTTGTGTTCTTCGTTCGTTTATAACCCGATACGAGTTTGATGAACCGGGATTAAACGAAAAAAGTTTCGCTATAGGTATAAATTTTCTGTGGCGTATTGGAAGATATTTGTTTTTCTCGATCAACACGCTTAATTGTAGAGTTCTAATGAAATCTGGTGCGTTGATAATTTTCGAGTTATTGTAAATTAGACATTTATATTATGAACTCGACTCGAAATTCGAATTGTCATCTCTTTGATGTATGTATATCATATGGACTTGGCAATTCATGTTGTAACACAACACAAAATTAGCTTGTTTGGACTCACACCTTTTAATCGCGTTCATGTTCGTGTTGGCCCTCCAACACATGCACGAATGACTAATAAATCGTGTTGTGACACACATGACACACAAGAAACCCAACATGCACGCTTAAGAAAATGTCATGTGTAGGCTTGTGCATGTTGGTTATATCGAGCACAATTGATTGGGTCGTGTTCATGTTAAGCATATCGTGTTCATGTTATATCGTGCAACACACACTTAACCCCCGACATGACGCATATATTTGTTTTAATATTATACTACAATGCATGATCCACAGATGGACGATGAAGTACACGTGGGCGCATCACATGGACCCAAAAACCAATAACAAGTTAATGAAGAGAGAGTGAGAAGCAGACAAGTAATACTCTGACACCTCCTTAAAGTTGGACCCACTCTCAATTATTATGGCCACTCATTATACGACACGTGTGAAAAAGTTTGTGAAATCTATGTCACCACCGTAGCAGATTAAAGCTCACCGTCTATCCTAGTTAACTGTTATTTTTCTTTTACTCTCTCCTCTCTTGTCGTATTGTATTGTCGGTAATTTTTTAATCAACGATAATAACATTATTAATTAGAAAATGTTCCATTTTAAACCCCAAGAACGTTGGTCAACTGATAAATGATTGTTTCAGTTTAGTCTGAAGTCCCAAGTTCTAGTATTAAGAAATGTAGTTACGCTAAAATTTGGCATGGAGAGCTTTGCTGTCCTTATGGTCCCGCTCGATTCGAATGAAGATTAATTTGAATGTGGTAAAACATTTTAAAGGTGGCAACCGCAAGTTTGCGGCCCGCTCAGGAATCTCATGGTATAAACCAAAAAAAAAAATTTCATTTTAATATACAAAAACTTGGGAAGGAGAGCTTTGCCGCACTTGTGGCCCACTCAATTCGAATGAAGATTAATCTAAATGTGGTAAAATAATTTAAATGTGTTAACCGCAAAATTACGAGCCCGCTTAGGAAGCTTATGGTTTAGACCCAAAAGAAAATGTTCGATTTTAATGTATAAAATTTGTTATTTCAAATCTCAAAAAAGACCATAAAAATAGACCTGATAATTTAGATTTGAATTTACTGGTACCTAACTCTAATCAAACTGATTTCTGGATCGTGTTCATTTATGTATAATCTCAAATCAAGTCGAACAGTAAATGCGTTTCATTGCAATTTTACTAAAACATGATTCGTTCTTTATTCGACCAAACTCGAAACTACTTCAAAGTCGGATCAGAAGAATAGTACGACAACACGAACCGACGAACTGAATTACTAGCTCTACACAAAATAAGAGGAATCAAAGCATTAAATGAAACCCCCAACCACCTACTCATCACCTTCTCAAAATTCAACACACTCCCATGCCTCTCAATTCCAAATATCACACTTGCATGTTTTTGCGTGCACCGACCCATAATTTCAACATAATTACCAAAAAACCCACAAAACCCTTAAAAAATACTATATAAACCCCCCAACACCATGACCATTTCCACAAAACAAACCCAAACCTTAAACCCTCAAAATTACCAAATTACCATCAAAGACCATGGCGCGCGTGAACCTCACGACCCTCGCCGTGCTCCTGATCTGCGCGTGGGTCTCGGCAGCTCCGGTGGCCGAGTCAGTGCTATCATGCAGTGACGTCACGAAGAATCTGGGCCCTTGCTTGGCCTACCTGAAGAGTCCGGGACCGCCGGGGACGCCGCCGGGGCCGTGCTGTAACGGCGTCCGGAGTCTGAACAAAGCCGCCAGCACGAGGCCGGACCGGCAGGGGGGGGGGCGGCGCCATTTATA
>JAYMTA010001252.1:0-20949 GCA_036897625.1 Pelargonium cotyledonis
CCCCCCCCCCCCCCCGCCCCCGCCATCGCCGGCGCCGACGAGGTCGACCCCGATCTCAACCTCGTCAAGGGTCGCGGCGGCGCTCTCCTGCGCGAGAAGATGGTGGAGCCCGATGGTGGTCATCGATGAGTTTGAATTAGCCACCGGCCTCGGCGGTAGCGGCTGGCCATTCCGATGAAGCAGAGAGAGGAGGTCGGCGTGGTGGTGGTCGAGGATGGAAAAAAAGATGTCGAGAGACCGACGGCGACGACAAGACGGCGGGAGATGGTGGTGGCGGCGGCAGTGGCAGCAACCCTAGAAGAAAAGAAGGAGAAGAAGTGAAAAAAATAATATTAACATCCAATAGCATTGTGACACGTGTCTTCATCAATATATTATAAATAAATTATTTAAAATTAAAATTTATTATTATTATATATTAACAAGTATTATAATAATATTATTTCTTGCCAAGTCAGTAAATTCATAATTAAAACTAATATTTTAATCAGATTTTAACGGTTCCGTTAGTAAATTTGACGGAATAAACCGTTGTGGCACGATTTTGATATCGTTTGAATTAAATCAACACGTTTAACTTTTTTGTGGTCTGTAATGGCACGTTTTAAAGGTCGGTAACTAAAGTGGCACGAACTAGATAGGTCGGTGCCTAAATCGGACCTTTTTTCCTCTTGAAACTCCATCCTCAACCAACAAAGCTTAACCCAAACGGGATCAAGCGAGATGATTTTATTCTCTCTTCTTATTGCTCTTGCAATTAGCTTCAACCTCCTTACCTCTTGTGGAAAATGAGCTCCCACAGAAACGGTACAAGAGAAGCAGTGGGAAACGATCATTGCTCCAAAAATTAGCCGAACAAAGAGGCGTCGTAAAAGTCGCCTATATCTCCTGTGGCAGCTCCCTGAGGTTTCCCAAACAGGCCCTAAAGAGGCACTGAATTTATAACCTTTGCATTGCACTCACATTATTGTGATCATAATGGGTCGTTCACTTTCACTATGAGGATTTAAAGTATACTAAAACCGACCAAATGCACCAACAAATAGTGACACAAGTTAATGGGTAAAAAGGAATATAATGCGCCTAAATCCACCGAAAAGGTAACCCATCACAATTCACATGCATGCATATTTCAGGACACTAAACAGTGCTTCTACACAAATGTTTTAAAATTAGAAAATTGTGAGGACCAAACAAAATTGATCCACGAACTGTTTTTATGTCAAAATAATCTCTAAACAATTTAACATTAACCAAAACGATTCCCAACAACCGAAAGCTAAAGTCTGGAAACCATTTTGATTGAATTTCAAGTGTTGGAGGACCATAATTCATGAACCAAATTAGTCAAATTTATATAGTTTGGAGACCATTTCAGTAATAACGGGCAATTCATGTGGTAACACGACGCGAATTTAACGTGTTTGTGTAATAGTTTGGTATTTGTGTTAGACCTACAAAACACGCACAAATAATTAGTCATGTTAGTGACACGCACACTTAAGAGTGTAGTTGAAAATTAATCCTAGTAACGTTTCAAACGTGTTGGTTATATCATGCAAGATGTGTTGGGCCATGGTTGTGTTCATAATCATGTCGTGTTTGTGTTGGATCACAAAACACGATTACAAATCGTTTCATATTCGCGTTGAATCATGCATCACACAAACGACCTTCAGCATGACATGCACACACGAATTGTGTGCTTTAATTTCAGTAATGTTTCCTTTAAAATCATATCAGTTATTGATTCCTACAGCATCAATTTAAACAAATACAACCCAAGAAATGTAGCTCTTGCCAAGATCCACCTACGGGTCAAACTCAGTCAAAATCGGTATAGAAGTCAAACAAAAACTAGATTTGGAATGACTAATTTTTATTTTTTAAATAATTTTAAAGTGTCATGTCATGAGTTACTCAATAAAGTAGGATCAATGTATAAATCTTACTCTCTATGTGATATCATGACCTAAAGAAAATAAAAGATATGGAACTTAGAGTCAACAGCTAAAATGAAGGGCATAAAACTCTGGGTGCAATCATAGTGTGAAAAACAGATATTAGATTGCTAAACAAAAGAGAGAGCTGTTTAGGTAAGAATTTTCCATAGATATCAAATTTATTTCGATGCAAAAGGTGCAAAGGGAACATATCAGGCTTTAAGGGATGCCCCAGCTTTGGCGAGTTCTTGGAGTGCCTTTGAGATCTGTGCTTCATCCATACCTTCCAGTCGTATCCCCTTCTCGACCCCCATGTCTGTTCAGAAATCAAAAGACACAGATAAAAAACTTAAGGCTAAAGAAATAAATTGTGGAATTGGAGTACAATCAAGTAGAGCTGGCAATTCGTGTCTCAACACGCGACACGACACAAACACAACTCGTACACGACACACACAAATTGCCAGCTCTACAAACAAGTATCTTGAAGTGCATGTAATTGTAGGCAATCCTGTCTTTAGTAGGCAACCCGTCGTTTTGGGTTTCATCACTTTCATGGCAAGAATAACAAAATCCATCCATCATTCTGATAAGTTGGCTTAGTGTCTATCGGTTCTATAAACATCCCATCCATTGAAAAGCCTATCTTCTAGGTTTCATGGCAAGAATAACCCAACCCATTCATCTGATATGTCTGTTTAGTGCCCATTGGTTCCACAAACATCCCATCCATTGAAAAGCCTATCTTCTGGATTTCTCATCTAAGCATATTAGGTGAAATTGTGAAAAACCTTTATAGAGCATATTTCAGTCCTATGGCAGAATAAAGATGGTCAACAACTTACATGAAAACAGAAAATTATAAATCAGTCACAGGGTCATATTTTTACATTCAGCTTCACCTGAGGGTTTTCTGTTAGCAACTTTCCCAAACAATTTCTAATAGTCACCGTAGTTAGAGCCAACAAACAATTAAAAGGAACAAACAAAATGCACCAAAATGACAATGTGTTTACATACCTTATATTACAATATTTTATTTAAGAAAGTTAGATCGATTGGTTCAATGATATTGCAAGACTTCAGAGCAATGTTTCATTCTTATGTCATCAAAAGATGACCAGAAGTTAGGAAACCAATATATAGCTCATGAATTGTCAATAGTTCGTACATACTCCTGTTTTTGCAACATTACAAAAACTTCAATAAATAATTATCCTACAAATTTTGACTTATGGAGGCCACAGCAAACGGTGGCAAAATATGGATAAAGATTAAAAACTGGTCCAAATTCGCTGCAGTTACTAATATGCCAACTGCTGCGGTTAGTCCAGTTTCAAATGATAAGGACAAGGATAACAGAAAGAAAAAGGCCCCCTCATATTTTGCAGATTATGTATAAATATATAAGTAATAAATGGTTGAACCGATATCAAACATCTTTTTGTGGACATCCCCATATCAACATCGCGATCGAAAATATCGAACGAACATTCTATTGCCCATATGGCATGAAAATGAAAAGGCTATGAACAATAGGAAATGCTAAGCAGTGAAATTCAGATCAAATTCTAAAGAAATTATGATATTGTTAGCATTTTAGACAATCTCACAATCAGGCTGCAAAAATGTTACTAATAGTATGACTGATAGTATATATTGAAGTAATTGAACCTATATCAAACACTTTTTCTGGACATCCCCATATAAACTTCCTGACTGAATGAATATTATACTTCCAACATGCATGAAAATGAAAAAGGCTATAAACATTAAACAATGAGAAATGCTAATTTCTTGTTGGCTAAATCAAAATGCAGAACAATCACACAGCTTAATGCTAAAACAGTTGTTTGAGCTCCCATAAAATTGAGAAATGCACATGTAGTCCAAATTTGCAATTTAGCAAAAGAACAGCACGAAATTAAACAGAGACAATTCTACAACCACTGCACTCGCGGTTGAGGAACAACGAAAATCTTGTCCAGATAGAGCAAATGTTCAAAAATGATAAGAATCATACCATATCTCGCCCATAGCTGAGGCTCAACTCCACTGCACTCGCGGATCAGTATAGGTAACTTAGGGTTCAGAGTCTTCAGATCCGTGTAATTTTTCTCCACGAAGGCTCTGGAACACCACGGAACCAAAAATCGAAGAAACGGTACATCGATAACGAACAAAATTACACAAATCAGTTCGAATTTTCTCGAGAAACAAACAGATTAGGAAATGGAATATCCATACCTAGTAGTGGAGCTCGCAGGTGAAGTTTGGCACATCAGGATCCGAAGCTCCTTCAAATTCTTCGATAGCTGTCTTCTCCACGCCATCTCTCTCTCTCTCTCTCTCTCTCTCTCTCTCCCTCTCCCTCTCTGGCAGTCTCGCAGACTCAGACTGTAACTAAGAAGAAATTATAGGCTTTAGGCCCAAATCTATCAAATTTTGTTGGGCTTTATGATTAAATGGGCCCATTGAACATAGGCCCACCACACCTGACGCAATGTGATTTGAACTCAAACCCCACCCCACCCGACGCAATGGGATTTGATCCCATGACATCCCACATGGAGATGTCTGTCTTGATTATTCCGTCATTTCCTAGAGAACACTGGATGATAGTTGTGAATATAAAATTTAAATCTGACAATTTGAACCCAAATCCACAAAATATGACCAGCCATTTTTCTGCTAAATGCACTCTTCTTTCAAATCGCGATTATATGTATAACACATAATTTGGGATCAATAACAAAGTGTTTCATCAAAAAACAAATAATACACATAATCGTGATGATACATACTACAAACATATATATAGTACTGTTATTTGCAACTATTGCTGCTAAACATTCCCCTTTATTGTCCACATCAATCTCATTACAAATCATTTGTTATGGTTCACAAAACATAAATGTATAAAAGTAAACTTACAGTCACCACTTATCTAATGTGAAAACGGTCGGAGGGCAATAACTCTTGTGAGAATCCCGCATGCGATAGATTCTACATGAAAGTAATATACTAATATCTACAAGTTGCTCAACAATCAAATATCAGTGGGTGGTGGTTGCGTTTATTAAGTAGAGCACCAAACAAGGCCTAAAGTCTTTTTGAAATATAGGGTCAATTGGAGAAGTAATTAAATTATGGAGCTAATAAGGAGAATAAATATAAAATAAGGGGTGGAAATGGAAATTTGAGTTTGGTTAGGGTTCTGGACGAGGATATAAAAAGGAAGCTCCTTTATTTTTTATCATCACACATATACATATAAAAATATTTATCTCCTCCCTCAATCGCTCGTTGTAGCGTTCACAGAGCTTCACAGCCTCATCTGTTGCTCCGGGAAGCGATTCACGACTCGTTCGTCAGGTTTTATTAATTTATTTTCACTAATTTGTTATTATTTTTTTATAGATTTTGTGTTTTTATATATGAATTGATGATTCGATCATCATCTCCAGATCGATAATTCTGGGTATGGGTTGATAATTTTTCACTTCGATTGTGGTTTAATGTAGCTTGATGATTGATTTATTGGGCTGAATTGGTATATTTTGTTCTTAGATTCCCTAGTAGTGCTTAATTTGATTCGATTGCCTTAGTTTTTGTGTTATGTGATGTTTAATTTCTTGGGTTATTGATAAATTAACAATTTTGTGTAGTTATTAGTATTGCATGAAAGAAATGTGCGATTGATATGTGCCCTAATTGATGTGATTAGTTGGATCTTAGTAAATAATCTGTTAGTAATTTAGAATTGTTGATAAATTCTCATTTTTGTGTGATTAACGTCTTGCATGAAGCAAGAAATGGTCATTAATTTGTGCCCTAGTTGATGTGATTAGGTGGATCTTAGTATGTTTTGTAGCCATAATCCCTAGTCAATAGGGTGGCATGATCAAAATTGAAGTATCGGGTTGTTGATTTTTTTGTCTTTAATATGTTGATGGCACGGCACGATTAACTGATTAATATTCCGACTGGATAAGTTAAAACAGTTTAATTTTTCTCTTTGAGTTTATATTTTGGTTGTATTTTTTCCATATCTGCATGTAGTTTCGTTATTGCTGGTAATGCTTTTGTGATGAAATCATCTAAACTTTAGGCACATGAGATATCCTTACTATGTGAACATGTTCATGATTCAAATAGATGATTTATTATTATATGCATATTGTTTACACTACCGTTGTGATGCTAATTGCACTTCAGGAATATATATTTCTTGTTATGTTATTGTTTTCAGTGTATATTGAAGTTTTTGTTAAAGAATGGTATTAGAATGTATATTTCTTCGTCTTCAAACAATGATGAGTGTTCTTGATAGAAAACTGAAGTCAGAAATGCTTCTAAAACATGGTCATTGAAAGCGGTTATAGGCCTTTCCATCTTTGTTGAAAATTAAAAGCACAATAATATATAAACAAGTAACTTATGGTTGATTATCTAGTTTATTGTATTTGATAGTATATTCTAAAGTTCTTCAACTCTTGGATTGAAGAGTGGTCTTTACTCTTATTTTCACTTGATGCCAAATATGGCACTATGGGATTCAGATCTTTTTTATTGTTATGAATGAGCCTTGTGATATATGCATCATCTATGTTGTGACATTTATGCTCCTTTTATACTGCTTTACTCGTTCCTTGCTATTAATTTTGCACTATGACTTATATTTATGTTATTTACGGCTTTTTTTTTTCTTTCTTTTTTTTTTTTCAGGCACTACTTGCAACATCTCACAATGGCAGATGCTCATGAAACCGACAAGAACATTGAGATATGGAAGATCAAGAAGTTGATCAAAGCTCTTGAAGCCGCTAGAGGCAATGGTACGAGCATGATTTCTCTTATCATGCCACCGCGTGATCAAGTATCTCGTGTTACCAAGATGTTGGGAGATGAATTTGGAACTGCTTCTAATATTAAGAGTAGGGTCAATCGTCAATCTGTGTTGGGTGCTATTACATCTGCGCAGCAGCGGCTTAAGCTTTACAACAAGGTGCCGCCCAACGGGCTCGTGCTTTACACGGGAACAATTGTGACTGACGATGGCAAGGAAAAGAAGGTGACAATTGATTTTGAGCCTTTCAGGCCTATTAATGCTTCACTCTACCTCTGCGACAACAAGTTCCACACAGAAGCTCTGAATGAACTGTTGGAATCTGATGACAAGTTCGGTTTCATTGTTATGGATGGTAATGGAACCCTGTTTGGGACATTGAGTGGTAACACCCGAGAGGTGCTCCACAAGTTTAGTGTTGACCTCCCAAAGAAACACGGAAGAGGAGGTCAGTCAGCTCTTCGATTTGCTCGTCTTCGTATGGAGAAGCGCCACAACTATGTTAGGAAGACAGCTGAGCTCGCAACTCAGTTCTACATCAATGCCGCCACGAGTCAGCCCAACGTTTCGGGACTGATATTGGCTGGATCAGCCGACTTCAAAACCGAGCTGAGTCAGTCCGATATGTTTGATCCCCGTCTTCAGGCCAAGATACTGAACGTGGTTGATGTTTCATATGGAGGCGAGAACGGCTTCAATCAGGCTATCGAACTGTCATCTGAGATCCTATCCAATGTGAAGTTTATTCAGGAGAAGCGATTGATCGGCAAATACTTTGAGGAGATAAGTCAGGATACCGGAAAGTATGTTTTTGGTGTTGACGACACCCTGAAAGCTCTGGAGATGGGTGCTGTTGAGATACTCATTGTGTGGGAAAACCTGGACCTTACTCGGTACACATTGAAAAACGTTGCTACGGGTGAGATAATCATTAATCACTTCAACAAAGAGCAGGAGCCCAATCAGAGCAACTTCGGGGATGCAGCCACTGCAGCTGAATTGGAGGTTCAGGAGAAAATGTCTTTGCTCGAGTGGTTTGCTAATGAGTACAAGCGATTTGGTTGCACTCTTGAGTTCGTCACCAACAAATCTCAAGAGGGCTCTCAGTTCTGCAGGGGTTTTGGTGGGATTGGAGGGATACTCCGTTACCAGCTCGACATGAGGACCTTTGACGATCTTTCTGACGGAGAATATAATGATGATTCTGAATAGCAATCAATCAACTCACCTACGAGCCTGGTGCAGGAGAATGGTCTAAAGGGCCTGCACCAGTGCTGCGCGAGCTGTCGCGCGTTCTGCTCCTGCTGCTGCCACGCAACAATGCTCGAAAACCTTAACAAAGTCTCAAGGTTTGCTAAACTAATTCTTTTTTTACACGGTAGTATATACATCATTGGTGTGCTTTTATCTGATCAACATTTCATGTTTTTTGTCTTCGTTTATGTTGAAGGCGAACTGTTTCCAACCTTACTATGGCGATTCCATTGGGATTTTCCGATGGAGCAGTTGGATTAATTTACCCGAAAGAATGAGCAACACCCGCATCCTTTTCTCGGAGGTAAATAATTGAAGTCGCTTTTATTGGTGCATCAGCTGTAAGGTTGCATTAACGTATGGGAATCTCCTAGAATCGGTTTCTGCTTGTGGAAATCTACTATCTATTACACTTCTTGAATAAGTTTATCGTATTTATGAACTGCTGTGTGTGTTATCGTATTACTCTACTACGACTCTTCTGAATCTATTTCCCGTGTGAAAACTCGCTGGTTTGTGGAATCGTCCTGGTTGAAAAAGTTTGTTTGCTATTATGGACCATGGAGTATTAATAAAGTGATGTTTGCTATTAGTTGAAAAGTTGCAAGAATTTTATTTCTTGATTATTGTAAAGGATATGGTATCTTTGTGTTGCACACTTTTCACAGGTTGTTGGCAATTTGATGCCTAATTATTAGAGCCAACAATTTCCCGAAATCTGGATATGGTCTCTTTCTCCTGCACGATTATCGCAGGTTTGTGACCATGACAAACTGTTAGAGCTAGTCAGCTAGCAGTTTGGATCTACTCCCATTGGCACCTGGAATCTGACCTGCGTTTTTTGTGGGTTTGGGTTGGGTTTGTTCCGACCCACAAAACCATGCATTTTCTTTGTAAAAACCGGCAATGTGACCTGAAATATGCACTTTTGTGGGTTGGGTTCGAGAAACGTGGATTGCTAGTTCCATCAATCATGTCTGCTATTTAGATTTGGAGTATATGATGGATCTTTGTTTTTGCTTATTGGCTATTTTCCATGTTCTTTTGGTGGATTGATGCTCATTACCCATTTATTAGTGAGGCTTGAGTTATGACATGGAGTGCTTTGGATTTGGACCTTTTGAGATAAAAAACATTTGTTTCTTTTTCTTTTTCTTTTTTATTTTATAAACAAGTGTACCATCCGAAGCTTGAATTTGAGACATCTGTAGAAGCAAACACCTTAAGTTAATTGCTTTTATGCTTTATGTAAGAAATCAATTATGTCCCAAATATTAAACTATATTGTATATAATATGACACGTGTGTCGAATTTGTGACACCACTATTCACTTAAATGACAAACATAAATAACAAACAATTATCCAATATGTGAGAAGTTATTTCAATTTCACATTTATTTTTACTTGGTTTAACAACAATCATTTCATTGAATTTAAAAAAAAAAAAACAACAATCATTTCATTTTTAAAATATTCTTTTAGTAACTCATACAAGGTATATTGTTGACAATTTAAGCCTAAATACATAATCACTCGAAACCTAATGTGCAAATTTGTAAATTTTTATTACATCAAATAAACACAATTAATTGTTGGAGAGGGTTGAGCAAATTATTTTGCACATGTTACCCAACCCAAAATTTTGATTTGAAGCTTGCAATTCTAGACACGTTGTAGTTAAGTTCAAACTCATACCCGTTGAGATAGATCTATTGATGAATTAATCTGGTCAATTTTCGAACAGAGTAGAACAACTTTATACATTTGACACGTAAACTTTAAAATTAGGTTTCACATTTGTAATTAACACCCCTTTTTTGTCGGGCTTGAGTAGTGCCCTCTCAACTCGACCCACCAACTTTATATTGAAGTCTATTTTATGAAAATTCAAGTTGAAATTTCTATCTAACATCATCGTAAAGTTTTGATAATTACACGTCAATAACTTTTTTCAGAAACAGAAGGTGAAATTAACTTCAAAAACTTTAGATATTTTCATAATTGGATATAAAATTGCCATTTTGACAACTTTATCCTTACGTGGAATACAAGAAACCATTAGGTCAATGGGTCTAGAGTTGTGAATTACGTCAATATATTGGGCCTTAGACTTGTATAGATTATTTGACCTAATTGGGCTTATCCAAATTGGGCCTTACAAATTATATTTTCATAAATTTTTTTAAAAAAATGTGTCGTGAGCAATGAGCGAATTTAGGGTTTTGGAGTCACTATAAAAGCAAACCCTTTCTCTGCCTCTTCTTCTCTAGAGATAATCGAAGCAAAGCAGCTTGTATTCGCAGGTCAGTTTTCTAATTTCTGTAAATCCCATGTGTATATGTTCAGTGCTTTTGATTTTGATTTGCGAGTTTTGGGGTTGCATTAGATCCGTTTCTTGTTCGTGTTGTTCTGGTCGGTTGATTCGATATTCGATTCTGTAATTTTTAGGGCGTTTTAGTTGGATATTTATCGTCTGTTATCATGTTTTGTTGTTGGGTTTCTTCCAATTTCTTGTCTGTTGTGTTTGTGCTGAAAATCTTAAATTTAGGGTTTGAATTTTTTTCGATTTAGTGAATTTTTTTCCATTTTTCTTATGATGTAGAGTGTTTTGCATATGTTTATAGGTTTCTATGCTGGGTTTCTTCGGATATCTATCTTTTTGTTAAAACCCTAAATCCAGGGCTTTAATTTTGAGTCTTAATCGTTTTTTTTTTGCTTATGAGATTCAAGTGTCATGTTAAATTCTATTATGGGTTCTGTTGTAGTTGGTGGTATTAGTAGGGAAATGAAGCTTTTGTTCATTGACATTAGATTGACTAGTTTCTGAATCCATTCTGTTTTGGAGTTTCTGTTGTTTATTTTATGTTTCTTCTTGTGTATTTTTATTTCGCTCCTGTGCTTTGATATGCATATTTAGGAGCCTCCCTGTGATTGAACTTGATATATAAAGTTTCAGCCTTGTCTGAGTATATTTGTTGAAAACTATGTTCTGAGGGAGCTAGATTGTTAGTCTTGCTCTTTTTAACTATAGTATGAAAATAATAAAACTGATTAAAAGATTGTAGTTAATTTACAATCCATGATTGGTTTGTTCTTTGTTGTAGTAATTATAAACTATAAGATAACAAGTTTGAACTAAACAACTTCAAATAATGCTGTTTAGTGGATTTTAGTATAGTTGGTTATATCTAAGTTACATGGTATCTTATTTGTGAAGGGCCCAATGATTTAGTCTATGGAATTGGTTGGTACACAACTTTGGCTAGTGTATATAATGATTCACTGCCTGGTTGTTCTTGGCTATACTAGTTATGATTTAAGTTCATGCCCAAAATTTTCATAAAATGTATGAACTAATGGTTTTGTAGATTTTAGTTTAGTTTGTTATGTTTTTGTGATATGTTGCAGTGGTGAGGGAGCTTCCAGTGATTGAACTTCATATTTTAAAGTTTCAGCCTTGTCTGAATATAGTTGTTGAAAATTTTGTTCTGAGAGAGCTTTCATCGTGTTCATTTTTGTGACATTTGAATATGAACCAATGGTGATTTATGCATTTTAATTTAGTTGTGTAAATATATGATATGTTCCTGTAGTTGGGAAGCTCCCTATGATTGAACTTCATAAATAAAAGTTTCAGCCTTGTCTGAATATAGTTGTTGAAAACTTTGCTCCGAGAGAGCTTTCATCGTGCCCATTTTTACATTGGAATATGAATCAATGGTGCCTTGTGTATTTTAGTTTAGTTGTGTATATTGTTATATGTTGCTGTAGTTGGGAAGCTTCCAATGTCTGAACTTTGCATATAAAAGTGTCAGGCTTGTCTGAATAAAGTTGTGAACTTTGTTCTTAGAGCTTCCATCATGCATACTTCGATTGTTTGTAGCATATGTATGTCGAATTGATTATATTTATTGCTGTGAGGAAGCTTCCGATGATTGAACTTTATATATAATAGTTTCAGCCTTGTCTGAATGTAATTGTTGATACCATTGTTCTGAGAGAGCTTTCAATTGTGTTCATTTTTTTTAGAAGTTATAAACCAGCAAGTAGTATTGTTCTGTTCATATTTACATATCTGGACATTTCCCTCGGTAATGGATAGTAAAACCCTTTTTTCATTATTTCAGGAGGTCATAATGGGTCGCAGGCCAGCTAGGTGCTACCGTCAGATCAAGAACAAGCCATACCCCAAGTCGAGGTACTGCCGTGGTGTTCCCGATCCTAAGATCAGGATTTACGATGTGGGCATGAAGAGGAAGGGTGTCGATGAGTTCCCATTCTGTGTTCATCTTGTCTCATGGGAGAAGGAAAATGTTTCCAGCGAAGCATTAGAGGCTGCTCGTATTGCTTGCAACAAGTACATGACCAAGTTTGCCGGTAAGGATGCCTTCCACCTACGTGTTAGGGTTCACCCCTTCCACGTCCTTCGTATCAACAAGATGCTCTCGTGTGCTGGTGCCGATAGGCTCCAAACTGGTATGCGTGGTGCCTTCGGCAAGCCACAAGGAACCTGTGCTCGGGTCAGCATTGGACAAGTTCTGCTCTCTGTCCGATGCAAGGACTCAAATGGAACCAGCGCTCAGGAGGCGCTCAGGAGGGCCAAGTTCAAGTTCCCAGGTCGCCAGAAGATCATTGTGAGCCGCAAGTGGGGATTCACCAAGTTTGGCAGGGCCGATTACCTCAGGTGGAAGCAGGAGAACAGGATCATGCCCGATGGTGTGAATGCTAAGCTTTTGGGATGTCATGGACCTTTGGCAAATAGGCAGCCGGGAAGGGCGTTTTTGAGTGAGGCGATCAACGCTACTGCTTGAGTTGTAGGTTTTGATTTCCAACATGTTGCTATCTAGTTTTGAATTTGGATGTTTGATGATTTGTGTTTTAAAAGGTAATGGATGTTTTGACCTTATGAACATCATATGTTATTTGAAAATTTCAACCAGCAGTTTATTATTAGTTTGTCATTTGAAATAGTGTGTTTTGCATCAATGCACAACAGTTGTTAAGTAATATGGTTATAATTTGTTTCAAATGTGTTTGGGGTAATTTCTATAAATATTTTCCTATAGTTTATGGATTTAATTTAGAATCATTGATGGTATATAAAAATATTAGTCTTAAATGTTATAAAACCAGTAAGGAACTGGAAAAACATTATTAAAATTATTGCAAGTTTTGTATATCAATTTAATTGTTGACACCATATTATTAGACAATATTCATTCAATTTCTTTTTTGCAGTGTAAAATTCAACTTTTTGAACCTAAACTTAAGTTTCAACCCAAAAATTGCAACTTCGTTTAACATAAAATGGTTCGGACAAATTTATGAAAGAAATGTTTCTTGAACAATTATATGTTTGAATTGTAGTCGTATTTGGCTCAGGCATCTCAACTAGATGACTAATGTGATGAATTGTGCGTAATTTTTTCTTCTAGGAAAGAAGTGTCATTTATAATATAGGAATATTTAAGAGCTTGGTTACTATTATATAGTTACTTCTTAATATCATTTGTGCTATAAGATAACCAAGAATTATGAGTACTCATTTTAAGACCGAGTGAGTATTATGGTGCATATTAAATTGTAATTTGCAAAAATGTTGAGCTCAAAATTGTATATATAGACTCGATTGATATGAGTCAAGTAAAAGACTATATGACTAAAATGAAGTAGAAATGGACTCCATTAGATCCTGATCAATGTGAATCGATATCCGTCCCGCATTTTTTTGGATTCTAGCTGCACAAAATGGACCCATCCATATTTTGGGTCAGTCAAATTTATCTAGAGGACTGCAGCGAGTCGTGTTGAGCAAACCCGTATGTTTTATATGCAGAACCCGACCCGTGCCCAAAACACAAACAAACCCGAGTCTCTTTTGGGTCGGATTAGGCCTTTCCAACCTGAACTTGGAAAAACATGAATTGCAACCTCCATGTGCATCCAAGTTTCTGTTCTTAGAATTTATAGCTAAGAATCCAATTCATTCCACATCAACTTTTCAAACAAGACGTACATTTCAACACGCAAACCGGCTCTTTTACCCTAAAACAATAGTATAAACAATGAAGACGATAAAATTCTAGAATTACAAAACAAGAGTACGGGTAACAAGTTCTCCCAAATAATATTCAATCAAGTAGAGAATCAAAGTCTATTTTCATGACATATTATTGTTGATAAAGAAACAAAACAAAGTCACCAAAATGAGCTACACTTCCTCTGTTTGAAATGGTTCTCCACTATGCTAAGCCCCACAAATGACTTTCGATAGAGATTCTACTTCACAAAAGCAAAACTACCTTCTTTTCTTATCAAACTTCTGAAGTTGAAAATTAATGCTTCCCCAAGGTTTCCTCTTTTGAGCAGCCTGCATGAATAATATTCAGATGCTTTAGCCACATAATGCGTATAGGCTATTTGGGAGAAAATATTCAATGTTGAAATGGTGTGGCCAAAGAAAAATAGATAATCTTCCAAAATGGCCCCATTGTATCCGTATTTTATGTGAGATCTATGACATGGTGGATAGTATACTGTCGGAACTATATTGGGACAGATCAAATCAGGGACTAAGCTGGATACTAGAGGAATATGAGTAGTAATAATTGCAGGGAACGAAGTTATATAATCGAGGATAAAACCCATGTATGAGTCTCAGCAAAAGGATTCTACTGAAGTAAGGGATCCCTACAAGTATCGCGGGTTAAAGTTTTGTGTACGAGCTTTTCATGGACTAAATTAGAACTAAAATCAATTTAGAGACTAATTTTGTATGTAATGGATACTAAGGGATCATTTTGAAACAAAACAGTTCACGAGGGGACTAAATTGGAGCAGAAATCAATCTGAGGACTAATTTGGCACAAAATGAATACTAAGGGGACCATTTTGAGACATTTTATTTAAAAAGAAAAGAATAACAATACTGTAGAAATAACAGCAAAGTAGAAAAGTTGGATCACCTGAGCACTCATGCATGCTTGCAACAATTCTATTGGCTTGGCACATTTCTCATCATTGTTATTGTTAATAGCCAAGCAGCTGAGGAATTTCACCGTTTCTTGCACGCAAGGCTTTGAAAAAGCGCCAATTTTCTTTGGGTTTATCCTAAGAGGAGAGGTCACTTTCCGGGTCATTTTTATCTGCTGCAAGAACACAAATCACAACAAGAGATCGCCAAACTTGATTAATAATATGAGAACAATAAGAAACCAAAAGCATCGTGTTTAGAAAAGAAGAAGGTTTTGCCAATGACAGCTTATTTCGACTGAACTTAATAATGACAGGAGCAACAATTACAATAGAATAATTTTTGTGAATTTTACAATTTTCCTCTGATTGTCTTATTATTATGTAACCATTTCTATCTTTCACAATATTCAAAACATTTCTGTCAATATCTTATTATTAGTAGGGTTTCGATTCCACCATTATATGTGACTTATTCCCTTTATATTGCTTTCACCCCTTTCAACAATTTCTTGTGATTTATTTGATCCAATCCGATCCAACTCCAACCATCAACTATCAAGCCAACTGAGACTAACCTCTATCCTGATAGCTTCCAATTTCTATCTTTATTAATGCATTAACTGCATTGATTGAAGTTAGAATTTGTTTTGTAGAGGTGGGGAATGGTTGACATTAATGGTTCCTGCGAGCAAATCTTACTACAATCCTCTCATTTGCAATACTTCAATTAACACAATCAATGCATTAATGAAGTATATGTTTAATGGCTAAAATTGAAATTAGGCCGAACAGGACTATATGGGACCAAATAAGACAAAAGAAATGAAATAAAGCTAATAGTTAAATCGAAGACGGCTGGTTCGAGATACAAATACAATAAGAATCGCAACTTTGGCTCGGGATATAAATACAATAATTATTGGGATACAACTACTAGTAATGTTTCATTGCATTTTTAAAGTAAACTGAAAACTTATAATATGGGATCTTCTTTCCACATAGTGTTTCCCGACATGTGATAAGATCACCATAGACAAGACATCAGATAACAAAGTGAAATGATGTTTGAAAATTACCATGTCACAAGAATCATCTTCAATGCGCGAATTAGGTATATAATGACATGCCTCGATTTTAATGATATGCTCTGTTGCTCACTAAATACTCCCATATGAATAGATATTCAATACACTGACCATTTTCAGGACTCTATTTAACTACAAAAACAATTCGGATTCCAAAAATTTGTTATCAGAGATGTCACCATTATAATCATCTTATGACCTATTCCTTTACATATAGCTAATTCATTTGAGCTATGAAACACAAATTCCCCATTTTCGGGCTGAATCATGTCATTCTCATGTCGGACACCTATGTTTTAAAAACCGACCCGTTAGGCGAACTGTTCAGATCACCGGGTCAGCGGGTCTGTTTTTTTATTTGTTTTGAAAAATTGTTTTACATATATATATATACAATACAACCTCTCTTGAATTCAAAAAAATATACAAACTCTCTTACATGCTATCCTAATCATTTATCAAAAGCCAAAAAAAAAACTGAATACCAATCCAACAAAAACTTATCAATTTCAATCGATTGAACAACAAGCAAAAACAACTATTCTTTTCTTCCTAAACAAGTGAATAGTAAACCAAATAAATAAAAATAAAAAAGATGAAGAAAAGAAAATCTCAGATGAGACAGAGCCTCCAACATAACGATAATTACAAAGAAGATGGAGAAAAGAAACTTCTCACCTGTGGCGGCTCCAGCAAAGAGAGAGAGTTTAGGTTTGTTTATTTTCTTTTGTTTTGTTTATGGGCTGTTTCAATTTACAATTTTATATTTGGATCACATTATAACACTTTTTATTGGGCTCATCTCCCATTAACTACCATTACAAGCCCAAGCAAAAAACATAAAACCGGTTTGTCACCGTTTTTTATTGGTTTTAGCAGCCTTGACAGGGTTTGACCGTGTATACGGTTAGTATAACACCCGGACCGGTGAGGCCACTAGGTCGACCGGTTTTTAAATCATTGTCGGAGACTCAAAATAAACAAATAGGACTGTAATAGGGATGGCAAAATGACCCGAACCCGATGGGGACCCGGTCTTCCTGATCCGATCGGGGCGGGCTTGCAATTTTGGGGTTTCGGGGCGGGTTCGGGGCAGAAAAATAAATACCCGTCGGGGCCGGGGAAGCTATACCCCGCCCCGCCCCGTAACCCGGTACAGTAATATATATATATATTAAATACTTTTTGTTTTTCTTTTAAAAATTGTTCAGTAATTAAGAAATAGGAAACTAAACTCTGATTCAAAAGAAAAGAAATAGGAAACTCAAGAGTCATACCCTTTTGATACTGACTTGAGATTACAGAGACTAGAGTTCTATTGTTCTACACTTCTCCTCTTAAATCTTAAGACTATTCTCATAGGCATCATCGGCGGCGGAGTGTGGAAGCCGGACAGCGATCAGAAAGGGTGATTTGGTTAGTTTGTAAACATGTATAATATAGTTTTGTTGCTTTACCTTTATGTTTAGTGGTGAAATTGTTTAGTAGTTTACTAGTTTATATATATAGATGAGCATGATGTGTTGTTGTTCGTGTGTGTGTGTGTGTGTATATATATGTATATGAGATGGCTTATCTTACTGTTATGATGTGGTGTTGTGTATATCAGTATATAGTGTGTTGCTGTGTTGCTTTTTGTTTTTTAAATTTCAACAGCCTCTTTCATTTTTTAAAGAGTTCATAGCAAAGATTGTTAGCTCTCTAATCAGAAGAAAATATCAATACTCAATTTTAATGTCATCTTGTACTGTGATTATTGCAAATCTCAACACCATTAATACTATGTTTCAGGATTGCTTCACACCACAACAAACAAAAATCAATCTAAATTGTTAACCCTCAACTCAACTCCTCCAAATTGATCATAGGTTGATACGGGGTTTTCAATGGACTTCATTTTCTTGCTTCTTACATGTATGATGTATCTATATATATATTTACACAGACACACTCACACACACACACTTAATTACGAGTGATTCTTATAATTTTAGTTTTTATACTTTTAGAGTTTCAGATTAAGTAATGTTACACATGACATAGAATTAAGTTGATTTTTGAAAAACAAGCTATGGCTTGAGGGAGCAGTTTCATATCTAGTGTGATTTGGTTAATTTGTTTTACAATATCATTCCATATATAAATGCTTGCATTACTTTCAATTCTTATGTTTGCTAATTTAAAAAAAAATTATATTTATATTCACTCCTAAAGAAACATAATATTATTTGCAGGAATTTTCATTATGGAAAATGAAGTTAATCTCTCTAAAGCTTCACTTGGGGGTAATGGTAGTACTAATCAATCCTCTCAAGGTGTTGGTAACTCATCAATGCAAGTCGATTGTCAAGAGCATGTTCCGAATTATATAATCAAGAGGATAATGTGGAAATTACTTCGAGTACTTCTAAGCA
The DNA here is from genome assembly GCA_036897625.1 of Pelargonium cotyledonis. NCBI lineage: Eukaryota > Viridiplantae > Streptophyta > Magnoliopsida > Geraniales > Geraniaceae > Pelargonium > Pelargonium cotyledonis. The sequence goes on from JAYMTA010001252.1 coordinate 18,523, forward strand.
AGATGCAAATGTGGATAACTCAAAATTGAAATCTGTGGTTTGGAATCACTTCAAGAAGGTGGTCATAAACAAAGAAGTAAAGGCCATTTGTAACTATTGTGACAAGAAACTGGGAGCTGCTAGTAAGAATGGGACAAAACATCTTCATGATCATTTTGATAGATGTCCGAGACGGAAAGTTCAAGATATACGACAACATGTTTTGGTGAAAAAACAAAATAAGGTTGATGGAAAAATTCTTCTAAGCAACTATCATTTTGATGAAGACGTTTCAAGAAAAGAACTTGCTCATATGGTTATTTTACATGAGTATCCTCTTTCAATGGTTGAACACCATGGATTTAGAAAGTACTCGGCGAGCCTTCAACCCTTGTTTAAAGTTCCTTCTCGAAATACAATTAAGGATGACGTCTTGAAAATTCATGAGTATGAGAAGGAGAAAACTTTACGTTTGCTGGAGAAAAATGAAGGAAGAATTGCTATAACAACAGATATGTGGACGTCAAGCAATCAAAAAAAGGGATTCATGGCTATCACAACGCACTTCATTGACAACCATTGGAACATGCAGAGTAGAATTATAAGGTAATTAATTAAGCTTCTACCTTATTATTATTATTATTTTTTTTTTCATATAAATTTTCGTTAATTAGTTTCTTACTTTTTCTATTGGAATGTGCTAGGTTTGTTTATGTGCCATGTCCACATACTTCCAATATTCTTTCCAAAGTTCTCTTTGAGCGCATGCTAGATTGGAATTTGGATAGTAAGTTGTCTACAATTACAGTAAATAATTGTACAACTAATGATGCCATCATCAGAAATTTACTAGACATGCTTCCTACTAGCTCACTTTTGTTAAATGGACAACTTCTTCACATGCGTTGTTGTGCTTATATTTTAAACTTGATTGTTCAAGATGGGTTGTCTATTATTAGTGATGCCATAGAGAGGGTACGAGATAGTATTGCTTTTTGGACTGCAACTCCAAAAAGATTGCAAAAGTTTGAAGAAGTGGCACATCATTTGAACATCTCAAGCACCAAAAAATTGTCTCTTGATTGCAAGACACGTTGGAATTCTACATACTTGATGCTGAGTGTTGCTTTAGTGTATAAGGAAGAATTCATGCGCTTGCAAATTCGGGATGAGCTATTCAAATGTTGTCCAACTACCAAGGATTGGGATGTAGCTGAAGAGGTATGTAGCAAGTTGCAAATTTTTCATACAGTGACTGAGAAATTTTCTGGAACAAAATACCCTACATCAAACATATTTTTTCCAGAAATTTGTCAAATTAAATTTTCTCTACTTTCATGGCAATCATCTGCATCTCCTATTATAAAGTCATGACATCAAGTATGTTGAATAAATTTGACAAATATTGGTCCACTGTTCATGGTATTATGAGTGTTGCTGTTGTTTTGGATCCAAGATACAAATTGAAGTTATTGCAGTATTTCTTTCCTCAGCTTTATGGTAGTAATTCTGCTGTTGAGATTAAAAATTTTAAGGATCTTTGTTATAAACTACTTGAGGAGTATCAATCTAGAGGTCCAAGAAAAAGAAGTCGTCATGAAATGTCAAGTTCTGAAACTTCTTCATTTGAGGTGTCGAGTTTTGAAATGTCTAGTATCATGTCTGGATTCGATTCATTTGTTAGTGAAGCAGATGATATGACAATGAAATTTGAGTTGGAGCATTACTTGGAGGAGAAGGTTATACCAAGAAGTGTGGATTTTGATATATTAGTTTGGTGGAAGACTAATGGGTTCAAATATCCGACTTTACAGAAAATAGCTAAAGATAATTTAGTCATTCCAATTTTTACAATAACATCTGAGTCTGCGTTCAGTACAGAAGGTAGATGGGTGAGCCCTCATTGTAGTAGACTCCACCCGAAAACTTTAGAGGCACTTGTATGTGCTCAGAATTGGTTATAAGGCGACATCTGAGGTAAATTATATCTTCTATGTTTTTTCTTGTTAAATTATGATGCCACATATATATACATATACATATATTAATTTGTTTGTTTTCTTTTCATATAATGTGTACATATAGAGACTTGCTCTACAGAAATGGATGCTTATTGTCAAACTGTTGAATATGATTATAATGACGATGAGGTAGATTAACATAAACACATGTTTTACATACTATGTATAATTATATATATATATATATATGTGTGTGTGTGTGTGTGTGTGTGTGTGTATTTACAATCATTATTTTTTGTTTCAGGAAAGTTCAAAGACAATGGCAAGTACTTGAAGATGATGGACTAAGAACTATTTTGAACTATTAATATTTTGTCAAAAATGGATTATATTATTATTATTATTTTTTTTTTTTTGAGAATGATTGTTTAAATAGTTATGTTTAACAGTGGATTGTGGAAAATAGTGTTCTATATGTTTGGTTATA